>CAEFZY010076122.1:0-16831 GCA_903066815.1 Brachyrhaphis roseni
AACTGTATTAATTTAATTTTATATACTTTACCTTTTCAAAAGGCTACTGCTTTATATTATAACTGCAGGTTGTGTTTCATTACTCTCTGTTTGTTGCCCAGATAAGGGGCACGTTATGCACACTCCGTTTTGTTGTTTTTGTTGTCACACACTTTACGTGATTATTTACAAAGAGCGATCGTCGTTATGCAAACTGCATTTGGGAGCAGATTTTCCGAGTTCCAAAAGGGAAAAATGACCCTTTCCCTGTCAATCTTTAGAATTAAAATGACATCAAAAATCTGATTTCTTTATTGTATTTCTTTAATTTTACCAATGCAACAAAACACAATACAATTATATTGTAACGGAAGGTAAATTTAAAGCACCATTTGTACAACAGTCACGTGGTGCGTCATTCCATCCAGGACGCACTGCACGGAAAATAAACATTTAATTATGAATGCTAATTATGTATACACTTAGTCATTTTGATAATAGGCTAATGTTTTGCCTTCATTATAAGCCATTATAATGAAGTAATTATAATGACATTATAATTATAATTATAATGACTTATTATAAGTCATTATAAGGCTTTTAATTTTTTGTGGCTCCAGACAGATTTGTTTTTTGTTTTTTTGGTCCAAAATGGCTCTTCCAACATGTTGGGTTGCCGACCCCTGCACCAAATCCTTCTTCAAGCTCTTCACAGTGGTCTGCAGCAAAGTCATCTCACCAGACCAAGTAAATGGGCCACTGCCATTACCACACTACAATCCTATTTAGCCAGACTGGAATTCTAAAATAATGCAGAAAACCAACATAGTCCTTCACAACTCCTGTTCACTGATTGGTCCGGTTGAAAATAAAACAAAGAAATCTAGCTCAATGGGAAAAGTCCCAGATGGAGCACTGAAGGGAGATGAGAATCAAGCGGAATCGTCACAAAATCCTTAATCCTCTGTCAGATTTAATATATAGCCAGATTAACCAGTTCTGACAAGTCACAACCCTTTTCAATTTCATTCACTTCCAATCCATGTAATTTCACTAATGTCCAAACCAATCTCGCAAGAACCCTCTTTGCCAAAATCTTCATTCAGATAATGAAGCCAATATAATACATTTAACTCAGAGATCATGTAAGCAGTCTGAACAAGAATGTTTATATCCTTTTTTTACTCATTAGTTTGCCAACACAGCCTTTCATCTTTCCTTACATCCAACACACAAACACACCCAACCCAGTGGTAGGTAATCCACCAGGCGGGGCAGGCACAGACAACAAATGCCTTTTAATCTGTGCAGGCCATATGGCTTGCTGGCTAAGAGATGAGGGAAAGATGTTAGATACAACCCAATATCCTTCTTCTATTAAGGTAAAGTGCAGTGCTTTTCTGACATGAAAAAACATCATGTTTTTGTTGTTAAAATTCTGCTTCAATAAGTAAACGTGGGATTAGCTCACAACCCTTACCCTAACAGAAAACACAATTAATTATGTCCCAAAAGAGGCAGTCTGATATGTTTTGTGTTGTTTACCTCAACACAAAACATCAGGCAATACCTAGTTCTTATATTAGCTGAACTGAGACACGGAAGGAGTTGCAACCCACAAAGGTTGCAACTCCTTTGTGGGTTCAAAGGATTGGATGCAGCAGTTCAACATCCAATCAAACTTAAAATCTGGAATTTAAAGTCTTCCCACTGACACAAACATTCAGATGTTTGCTACAATCAGTATTAAACTCAGTAAATCTCACTTAGAGGTTTCTGCAGCAGCACGAACAAGAACTAAAATGAAAAATAAAAACATGAATTATAGAAACTTGAAAACTGTTGCCATGGAAACAAAGATTTTTCATGCCTGGATGAATTACCAGATGTCTCACCATTCCCAGCGAAAGGCCTGACCTCTTAATCTGACATCATCAGCAGAAAACACAAGTTATTGTGCTTGTCAATAAGAGACTGTGTAATCCAAGTAAAGTGTCATCTAAGTAGCCTGGATATTGAACTATAGCAAGTTTTCTCCATATTATTTGCCATTAATATGGGCTGTGGTTCAGTGGTGTTATTTCAGCAACCGCTTACAGTAGTTGCTGACAATGCATGTGATGCCATTGGCTAACACAACACATCAGTGTGTTTGTAGTGGTTCTGGTGATCTTGATCATGCCTTGCTTTCTGCTTCTCTTCCAACTTTTCAACAGTTTGTCAGCTGTTCTGCCAGGGAAAACAAAACACTATTTGTTTAATTTAAATTTCAGCAATACAAACTTCTCCAAGGCATGAGCTCCTTTTGGCAAATAAGATCACAGCCTTGTTTTTTTTTTTTCTGCTCAGGCTATAAACCTGTTGTTCAGAGGTAAACTGTGACTAAAGAACTGTGAAAAGATGTTTAAAGGAAAGTGAAGAAGTCCTGCAGGGTTATCTTGAGGGTACAGACTGGGAGGCTCTGTGCCAGCAAAATGGACCAAATATTTAACCGGTGACATAAAACTATGAGAACAACATCATCCCCACCAGAACAGTTAGATGTTTCTCTAACAACAAACCTTTTACCAGGGTTTACCCCAGAACTCTCTAGACCCAGTGATGGGGGCACTATGTCAGTCATCCAGTGGCCTACCATGTTTTCTAGTGAAAAAAACTTTGAAAGTTGACCAGAAATAATAACTAGGTTATTATGTGTTACTGGAAGACATTCCAATAGCTGAGCACCAACTATAAAATCTTAAAAAAGACAACCATAAAAAATACTATGAAAATAATTATTAAAACTTTGCACTTCAGTTGTGTCATGTATCCGAACATTTTTTACCTTTACTTGTTACTAGTCACTGAAGTTGTTATTTTTACCGGTGTAAACCGGTAAAAATAAAAACACCTGACCTCAGTCCCCTTGTGTGTTCACATATTGACTATATTGTTGCCATTGTGCTTCCAACCATTTCACCAAAAAGACTCTTTAACCCGTCTTTACTATCACTGTTAGAGCAGTGTATAGGAAAAGTCTTATAAATAAACAATGCTTAGTCTGATGGGGATGGAAGTAAAGCCTCTGGTCCTTCAGGCTTATGAAACTCTGGAGGAAACCTTGCTTTACCACTGGCGACCTGAAGGAGCTGCTAAGAAAAAGAAGTGCCTTCCATAAGGGAGACAGGGAATTATTAAGGAGTATGCAGAAGCAGCTAAATGTTTAAAAAAAATTCCCTCCGAAAGCTAAACCTTATCCCAGGGCAAATTTTGAAAGATTCCAGCAAAGTGGTGTTAAGGAGATTTATTAAATAATCTTATTTTGATATGAGACACTGTTCCAATTAAAAACGAATCAAGAAAAACACAGAATGCATTATATCATTATTTTATTCAAGGGTCAAGACAAATCAGGACGAAAGAAGCATTGCTGTCAACTTATCCACTTCGTCGGTATTGTTTATTGATAATAATAACTCATTAGACAAAACTACAGCATGAGTGGGATAAACGAGAAAAAAAAAATTATAAAAGGCAAGACAGACAAGAAAATGGAAGAACACAATAGCACAGAGACGCTGCAAAACGGGCTTGCTACTATGAGAGGACATATTAGAGCCCTTAAAAAAGATCTATGCCTGGAGATAACCATACTTAAGGACAAGCAAAACAAAAAAATGAAGAAAGAAATAACAAATCTTGGACAAGAAATAGACTTGACTGTCCAAGAACAATCAAGAGCTACAGGCACAGCAAATGAACATTAGCAAGGCCTAGACATGCATAGATGAGGTGGAGGTGTGAAAGATGGATAATAATGAGGTACTAACAAAGACATTGGAGCAAACACAGCGAATGCTAGAAAAACGAACCGACCTCAAAGGGAGCTCGAGGAACAATATCCAAATCTTTAGTCTACCAGCGGATGTGGAGGGGAGCTCCACAGCTAGATGTCTGGAGTAACTTTTAAAAAACGGCACTCAAGCTTTCAGATGGGGCCAATCTCCAGATTTAACGTGCCACCGAGACCTCACTCAGAAACCAAACCTAAAAGCGGCAGCTAGATCAATTGTGGTCGACTTCCTACAATTAGAGACGAAACAAATAATCTCGAAGAAAGCCTGGCAGAAAAAGATTCAGGTAAAGAGCAAAAAAATCTATTTTGATCACGATTAACCAACAGAAATTGTTCCGAAACAAAAGGCATATGTGAGTATTACAAAAATAGGGTTGAAGGATAAAGGAATACGTTTCCAGACACCTCTTGCTAAACTCCGGATACACTGGGATAACGAAACAAAGACATACAAAAGTGCCAGGACGGCAGTACAGGACACGAAGGAAAGGGGCTACGCTGCTGAGCCAGGAGGAGACACCGCGGCAGCAGAGGAGAGGCAGCGAGCGAAGGGGGAAGAATGGAATCCAGACCTGACACACAGAGTGAGAGAAAAGCTACAAAACTGAAAGAAAAGAGGAATGAATAATAAACAAACTGAACCCCACAGGATGAGAATAGTACCAGATCTAGGAAGGGCCCCTCAGTAGACGTCAGGATTTCCTCTCCATCCACCAATTGGGAATGGGGAAGACAGATACCCCCTGTTTGGAACCCCATCAGAAATTTGGTTTATGTTTGGTAAGCAAAGGTTCAGGCTTGAATTGTTTTGAATTGCTTGGGAACATATTTTCAGGGAGTGATAAATAAATCATAGTTATAAATCACAGAATCTTGTCACATTCTGCGACATTCTTACAAGAGACTCATTCATCCAAATCAGAACCTGATAAATTAAACAAGTATGTCCTAGGAATCTTTACCACAGCTCATAGAAAGAGGAGTGTAAATTAGGATTTGCGACATTAAGCAAATCAAGCACAACAGAAAATATAAATGACCACACTGGTAAGTGTCAATGCAGAAAAAACATTTTATTGGCAATTTCTACATAAAACATTATAACAATTTGGATTCAGTAGTAAATCAATACAGTGTATTGTTACAGCTGCAATGTAAAAAGTGCCCTTTTTTTCTTGCAGGGTTCTGGAGACAGGCCTTCTGCAGGTGTTGTGTTTTGTCCTTAGTGCTGATCTGCTGCTTTAAAGCTACCATGCATGCAGCATAGAGGAAGGCTTTTCCCTCTCCTTCCTCAGAAACCCATTTGGTTTGGTTTGTGTTGTATCTTCTGGTTGGTTTTTGTTAGGGTTGTTTTGGCTTTGCTTATTTTTGGTTATGGGTTTTGCATTAATCTTATTTGGTTTCTCATTTCAGGTATTCCCTTTTCAGGTTTTATTTCTTTAGTATAATTTAATAAAATCAATTTTCTTAAAGTCAGAAAATCCGTGTGTGGTCTCCTTGTGGTTATCCCACCAAATGAGCCTTGTGGGGGCTCATCCAATCTATCTGGACTAATTTTGGTTTTCCAGTGTTGCAAGATATTTGTAGGTTTTTGAGCTAGTCCAAAGTGTTTGGAACCTTACTAGTTTTTGGATATTTTGTATGTTGGAGGTCCATGAGGATTTTTCCACTTTTGCTGTAGGGGGGAGAGAGAAGTCTTTTGTTTTCTAATAAGTAAGTGCTGTCTGGTGTGTGTTGTTTTGACAACTCCATTTTAGAAAACTCTGTTTATTACTTTTAGTTTGTTATTTTTGGGCTGGACTCTGGGCTGAGGGCACTGCCGTGGTTTGCTGCCTAACAGGTTTTGGTCAGGAGGGATTTGGTACCAGCGGTATCTTGACGCTTCAAGTGCCTGGGGTCTTGGAAGAAGGCCTGAAGAATAGGCTGTTAATCAGGGTTTTTGTCACTTAGCTTCTTTAAAGACAAACTTATAAAACTAAATGTCTTTACTGCTTCTCTTTCAGATGCTGATGTGACAGATGTAACTTCCCTTGGTTCAGATTTTTTTAACTGGTGCCTCAAAGTTGTAGGATGAATCGTCGGGTCCAACAATTTCTCAAGCCTCTCAATTAAAATTTCAGTTTGAGAAAACTGAGTTTGAAAAGCAGTTTCAGTTAGAAACATTTCCGTTGCACATGAATTTGATGAGAAAAAACTAGCTTTACAGGAAAAACAGCTAGGACGTGAGCAAGAGGAAAAGAGATAGCACATGAATTGGAGGTAAAGAAATTATATTTGTAAGATGAGCATCTGAAGTTGAGGTCTGAGGGCAGGTTAAGTGGTAGACCTTTTAATCTGTCCCAAGGTGGAGATGGGTTTTCTGGACATAACTTGGTTAACATGTTGAAGCCGTTACCTAAGTTTAATGATCAAGATTCTGATGTGTTTTTCTTTTTGTTTGAGGACAATGACTCGAATGATCTAGATTGCTGCATCCTCACAGTAGAGTTAAATCAACACTATGCCGAGTCTATTTGGTCCTTATCAGAATTGGTGTTAATTTAACTCTTTTCAGAGTTATTTCAACAAGAAACTGAGTAGTTATAACTTTTTCAAGTGTTAAAACTACTCAGTTTCTTGTAGTTTTAACACAAGAAACTTTGTTAAAACAGTTTCTTCTGCTGGTTATCAGCAGAAGGTGTGGACGATTTTGATGATGTTGGAACAGTTCAAGGACATTATTCTGGATCGGGTTGTCACATATGTTCATGAACAAAAAGTAAAAACTATCCAACATCAGATACCCACCAATTTGCTGATATATAGGGAGTTCTTTTTTTCTTTTTTTTTTAAGTCTTACGGCTGTACTACCTCTGACTTCATTTTTAGTGAAAATAGCTCTCTCCATGTTTTCTTGAAACAACTTCCATACTGACCATACTGATGACTTCAATGTTTGGAAAAGATAGAATTTTTGTGTTTCAAGCCAGCTGATTATTGTTCATCCATAAAGCCGAACAGACTATTATGACTGTCAGAGGCTCCTCTGGTGTCACAACTGTCATGGACTCCAGCCCTTCCAAAAAGTCATTGTTAAACTTACCAAACAGAAAGACTATGTACCTTCAGTTGTTATTTAGACAGCTGTATGTATTTAATGCAAAACCAAAAATGGACAAATGTCCCCAAAATGCAGAACTAAGTAAAGAAGACCCTAAATAACATTTTGACTAAAAGACTACAAGGCAGACATATTTCCTAATAGTTTACTCTTCAACTAAGTACTTTTAATGTTTTCTGCTTTCATTATGCATCATATCATTATCATCATCAACTGTTCTGCCACAGTCTTATGCAAATTCTCACTGAACTTTGTTTGTTCAGATCTTCCAGATACCTAGATGGCCTATAATAATGAGTAAAATTACTAAGCCGTTTCACAAATAAGCACAGATTGCATTAATGTAGGGTAGGCGGCAAACATCACATGGGAAACATGAGAAAATATTGAAGCCCCCAAGAATAGAGCCAAAGTGTCACCTCTACTCCTCCTTCTGATGCTGCTATGTATAGTACTGTTAACTAGTTTGTTTCTCAACAAATGTCCACAGCAGAACCCCTTTCCCCCCCACATGTTTCTAATGGTGACGGGATTGGTATTTTGTTGAGCTGCAGGGTCCCAGAGTGCCACAGCAGCCAGATTATAAATGCTCTAATCCGGGATTTTACCAATCCCAGTTCAGCATCACACTGTGGTACATGACCAGCATCCATGTACCACTCAAAGAGGTGGTTTGCATGCATGGGTAGCTAGGGTGAAAAACTTAGTCTTTTATTGCAGAACAAGTTCAAGTTGTTCATTAATGTAAATTAACTTCTGGAACATTCAAACAGTTTTAGGTTTCTGAATAATGTTTAATGAAGACCAAAAGGTAAAATGGAAGATGGACCATGTAGCAAAAGAGAGGTGCTGTAAAAGAGCGGAGGGAGGTGTGGGGGCGGGTGAACAGCAGAGATTAACATCTATTATGAAGACTATCAGCTGTGCACTCAGCCGTGGCCACAGATTAGACCAGAGGCTTTGCCACTGGGATAGCACAATATTGGAATGGAATGGAAGTGGGTGGAAGGTTTAATGTGCCATACAAACCAGTACAGAAACAACATACTGGGGACCTGATAAAAAAAAACCTCAATTTCATTGATACATTGTTTGATCCAATCACTGCAAAGCCATCAGCTTTGTAATACCTTTTCCACATAGATTAGAACTGACAATAAAGCCACAATAGGTGCAATATTCCATCTAAAGTTAGCCTCTTATCAGGACATTACACTCCCTGACCAAAAATAAAGTTACCACCTGAATTTAACTAAGCAAATAGGTACGAGCCTCCTATTGGATAATTACTGCATGGGCGATTATGTTTCAGCTGGTAATGGATCATCCTGAAGATGATCCTGGAGATCATCTGCAATGAAGCAGACACTTTTAAAAATGAATGCAAACAATGATGATTCTAACAACAGAGTGACAGACATATTCATGGAGAAAGATAGGCATATGGATTTTCTATACAATTCAAAGTAAGCAAAACTATTTTCAATTGTAACTACAATAAGAGAGCCCAAAACTCCACCTAAAAACATTAGTGGAGGGGCTCCTTTAAAATGTTTAAAGTTAAATGTTTAGTGTTTAATTGCATGTCTTTAATTAATTAGTTGCAATTAATTACATTTTAATAGAATAATAACCATTATAATAAACTAACCCTACCCTAACCATTTAATATTGACATAATAAAAAAAGATCAATTCACAAACAAATGTCTCCAGGCTCTTTACAAAAAATTATTTCAATTTAATTATGCAGATATTATACTTGATTTGATAACTATCAAACAGTACAGTATGCTCAAATTAATTATTCCAATTAGTTTTTTATCTAAAGAAACTCAGCAGATTGCTTCAAATTACACAGTGGAGCAACATGCAGTTTATAAAAGCACAATTAAAAACTTTCAAAACATCTGCATGTCAAAATTGAAACAAGCATCTATTTTAGGTTTAATATAAAGTTGTGTACTAGTCATGCCACTGGACCAAAGCATTGTCTTCAACCTCACTCTGAATCAGGATTCTTTAGCTGATTTGAATATCTACAAATTTATCTCTTAGAGATCTCATAACCCTGCTGTCTCTTCACTGTAACAGAAAAACTTCCACTCTGGTGTAACAGAGCAATAGGAAGCAGAGTAATGAGGGGGAAACACTTAAACCGCAAGTTCTATAACAAGTACTCCTTGCAGCATAATGTTGAAACAACAGGCCATTTCATTACAGTAGAATGATCTGTCAGTCTCTGCCCTTCTAAACTCTTTTCATTCAGCCTTCCAAGCTCTCTGGTGCAGGTGTTATGTAAAACATCCATTATGGATCCCTTATGTCAATCTGTTTCTCAAGCTCCCTAAAAATACAACTCCAATGTTGTATTTACACACTAAACGAGTGTAAATACACACTCGTGTAAATACACACTCGTGTAAATACACACTCGTTTAGTGTATTTACTAAACGAATAATGCGCTGAGGAGGTTAAAATTGAAAAGCACAAATGACACAGAAGCTGTGCTGAAGAAAAGTCAAATGGATTACTACCGCAAACAGGGCCCTGTAGCAGATTTGTACCACATGTTCAATCTGCTGCTATCATTTAGACATAGTGACAGGAAAAAGAAGTACGGGAGGGAAAGATTAAACGGGGGTATTATATAATCGTTCGATCCATTTCAATTAGAAGGAAGGAGCTTCATAACAGTTCCTTTGGGGGGGGGATTATGAACCAAGTAGGCACGACATGAGAGTCGGACAAGTTTGTAAGGTAACAGCTGGCTCTGTTGTCAAGGTGACTTACTCTGGATAAGATGTTTTCTGCAGACAAGCAACAGAATTTGAGTCTGCCATATGAACTGATGCCTTCAGGATTCACGGCTGTGGTTTACTTGTTCAAGTAGTTTTTCCTGATAATTCCACTCCATAGTCCAAACTATATGTTATAAAGTTCATTTTGACAGGTTAACAGTGAAAGAACATGTCACAGTTAAGCAGCATGCTGTTCTTCTGCAGATGGTGACAAAATGTGAACCCAAGGCAGCCAGAGGAAGACAAAACCACAATTCATGACACGAGGGACAAACATGGATGGTCATGTGCACTTCTGAGAAGGTGGTCAGCTACAACCTCTGACCTTTACAGGACCTGTACTCCTCCAGGATTTTTAGTCATGCAGTTTGAATTGCTGCCGATCCTTCTCACCTTGAACACAGCCTGTTTTACGTCCTCCCCTCAGGAGGAAGACTACTTCCCACCACAAGAACAGTTTCTTTCTCTCAGCCATTATATTGATAAATAATAGTAAATTAACTAAAGTCACTTTATCCACCTGCTAATCTGCACATGCATAAATATTTTGTTTGTATTCATGTTTTATTTCATTGTTTATTTTGTATCAATATATCAAAACAATTTCCCAGCCTGTGAGCTTCTTTATTGGTAATGGCAATATAAGTGATTCTGATTTTGATCCATGATGTTGAAAGTTTAAAATATGTAGATTTCAAAGACCACCACAATGTCCACCAGTGCGTTGTGCTATCATTACTCAGATGATTATTAATGGCTTTTATATGTGAGAAGTATAGTCTTAAATTTTAATCTGGATTTAACAGAGAACCAATGAAGCTAAAATAGGGAAAATAGTAACAAATGCATGAAGTAGTTTTTCAGCATCACTCCTGCACAGGATATTCTTCCAGAGATGGTTAAAACAAAATTTAAATAGCTGGTTTATAGATAAATAGAGCTGAATATCATCAGCATAACAGTGGAATTTTAACTCATGCTTTCTGATTTGAAGCATATATCATCAGATCAAGGCCTCAAGAGCCGATGTCCTGCAGAATTTAGATGACAGGCTAGTGGTGTTTCCTTGATACTGTCATTTTCAAGCCATTCTATGAGAATATTGTGGTCAAGTATGTCAAAAGCAGCACTGAGATATAGCAAAACCAGAACAGAGAAGTCCATGATCTGAAGCCAAGAGAATATTGGTGACTTCCACCAAGTGCTATGAGGAGCTCCGAAACCTGACTGAAACTCGTTCAGCCCTGCATTCTATCCACGGTTTCCCCCAGTGTATTATAAGCCTGGTGACCCGCCATGCTTTATAGCTGCATTGCAAGCATCTCTGTTGCTCTGAGCGTTTCTGTGGCGGAGCAGATTTATTCCTAAAAGATACGTTTATAGAAGATAGGTTTATAGTTTATGCATTTAAAGCTGACAGAGTGGGCCAATCACACTGTTGGCGCCTCTGCGTGTTGCCTCATGCGCTGCATTAGAATGTCTAAAGTTTACCTCAGCGCGGATCACGCGTGCCTCCTTTCAATCAAACTGGACACAGGCTGACCGGCAAGGATAGTTATATCAACCTCCTATGAGGAATTATGATTCTTTGGAGAACTCTGCATCAAGGTAGGAGTTTAAAACGAACCGTGTTAGCTCTGGTTGCGCAGCTCAATGTGAACCATAGGAATAACTTGTAGTTGTGGTTTCAGAGGTTATGGTTAAGGGAGTGGTGAGAATGATTTATATTTGTGAACAAAGAATTATGTGGGACAATTTCAATTCAACACTTGTGACTCTGTGTCTGTCTATGCTATAAACCTTATGTCTGTATTCCCGGTTGGTCGGACCATTGGTGGTTAAAGAACCAGGCTAACCTCATCATGCAGGTTCAGCCAGCGAGGAGCTTTCACACTCTCCTTGTAGTCACGCATCACACTGGTTTTATATTACTTTATTATTATTTTTAGTATTACTTTTCCGGTTACATGAATAATCAAACCATATCAAATGCATAGTCCACTTACTCAGAGTCAATGCGTGCGCATTGACTCTGAGTAAGTGGACTATGTGGAGATGCGAGGAGATGCGAGGAGATCAGGAAAACTCGTCCCATTCAAAAACAGTTTTTGTGACTTATTATTAAAAACTCAACAGAGACGAAATGGAAGAGCTACTAAAGCCACATTAGCAGCATTAATTAAATCTCCCATTTGTTCCACATCTCTGCCCGGGCAGTGGATTTAACTTATCATGCAGGGCCGGTTCAAGGCTGTATGAGGCCTTGAGCAGAATTTTATTTAAGGCCCCCTCTTGCTGCTAAAATCATCAACACCTCTATCAGCCTCTGTTAGATTTAATCTGGGAGAGGAGGGGTACTTTAATTGGCCAACCTAAAAAGTAATAAATTATAATTACAGTTTACTAATTTGTATTTTTGAACAAACAGAGCTCAAACTCAAAGATTAAACTCACAGCATCAGATTGTTGCTATGGTAACAAAACAATCTAACTATTAATATTGTTCCTTGAAGTTGTACAAAGTAAACTTGCCAGCTCCTTAAAATCTTACATATAAATGTTAAACAATTTAAAATCTTTTAATTTATGTATGCTGAAACCACTAAATCAAATTTAGCAGCATTGATAATCTCAATAAACTAATGTTACATTTATGTATCTTTGGTCTGTGTTAAAATATTATCCTTTATGAGGCCCCTGAAGGCCTAGGGGGCCTCATGGAGCCGCTGACTTAATTTGGATTAAACAGAAGTTCAAATAATTGATATTCATTTTAATTGTATTTTTTGATTTGTTGTTTTTAAGACTAGGTGTGGGTTTAAATAGCATTTTCACTGGCAATGTTTTCCTGTAACATATCCAGTAATATTTTTACGTTTCCTGTCTACTTAACATCTTTTAATACAAAAACACGGAGGACTGCCATTGGACCACCTTATCGTCCTGACCACCGGACTTAACAAGTTTTCTGGGGGAAACTCTGCCATCTCAGTCCATTCAAACAGGGATGAAAGAAGGTGATTCAGTTCTGACAAAAAGAAAGACTACTTTACTTAAATTTAACTGGTCCTATTCAGATTGTTCTATTCAATCAGATGTTTGGCTAAGAAAATGAAGCAAACTCAGCATGCAGTGATCCAGTCTGATTATAGTTTATATTTAATGACAACATGCCTTGTGCTGTCAAAACATAGAAAAATACCATATTGTCTGAATTGGCATAATGGAGGAAACACTGCATTAAAATGATGTCAGAGGTGAACCTTTACCAGTGAAAGCACAGCAGGGAACCTATTCTGTTCGCCTACGAAAATGCAGACATCACATATTGAACCTGCACTCAAAGCATATGATGGACCACAAACCTCCCTGCATAAATATGCCTACAGATGAACAGGGATTTATCAAAACAGGCTATAGCTGACACCAGAGAATGAGCCACAATATTGGCATCAAGGTTCGCACAGTCTGCATTCAGTTGTTTTACTTGAGCTGGAATCTAAGCTGACAGTGATGTGTGTTGGATGAGGTTTAATGGTTGGCAAATGGTTTTCATCACTGAACAAAGTTTGCTGCTTCTGGATGTTGCTTTTTTCCTGATCAGTAGACTCTTGACTATGTTCAGGTTTACATCCGCATGAATTCCCCATCAATTACCTGGATGATGACAGAATAATGAGGATGGAAATGGACATTTTTAGCCAGAACACAGAAAATGATGACAACTCATGTTAAGTCTTTTATACATGACTTTGTCAAAGATTCCTTTGGTTTCAAAGGGTGAGGTGACATTTGATGATGATGAGGGGACTTGAACTATGATCACTGACATTGAAGCACCGACTGTCCATAAGAGTGGGAATGGGTGGGTGGTTCTAAGTGCGCTACCTTCCGCTTGCGTTCAGCCCGTTCCCGGGAACGGCGCCTCTTCTCTCTAGCTTTCTCCAGAGCCTTCAGGTCCGGAGGCTGGTCCATCTCAGACCTGGCCTTCTTAAGTTGAGCTGCGGCGTGAGCCATGGCCTCTCACTGTTCCCACAGAGACAAGACCTTTAGATCACTTTCAGAAATCTTCTCAGAAACCTCGTCTGAATAGCTCCAAGAACCTGTCAGTCCACGAATATCAGTCTCACCTCACCGGGGCAGTTTCCAAGGACAAACTGTCCGGCGTAGTCCTCTAACCCAGCAGATCTCCTCACCCAGACACAAAGTGTGAGTGTGTGCTGAAAGCCTCCCTCCCTGGTGCCTGGACAACTGCATCTGAGACAAGGTCGGAAAATGAAGAATGCTGCTCTGGCACACATCACAGAGAGGTAAGCCCAACAGCCAATCCAGAAGCTCGGAAGAGACAAAAAGGCAGGGGAAACTCCACCCCTCCCTCCCAGCTCAGCCCGCAGAGAAAGGAAAGGGTGCCATGGAAACATAAGAAACCTTTGATTTACTCCCTTCTAATCTCTGATCAGGCACGAGTCGGCACGGTATGAAAAATGGTAAGGAGACCGTAGAGGGAGGTGCCAGAGGACAAGGGAGTATCAGCGTCTGTCCTTTGGAAAACTAAGTAGGGAGGTGCCACTCTGGCAGAAGACAGAGGGGATAAGATGTGCTCTGTTGTTTCTGAGATCTCCCCTGTTACTAAAACCAATCATGGTATCGTCTGATTGCTGGCTGCTCTGGAGATCTCACTGCTCCGGAGCAAACACAAAGAAAAATACATCAATCCCTTTACTCTAAAGGCATATCCACACATGTCTGCGGATGTGGAGAAAGGTCACACATTGTTTAAATTGAAAAGAAAACAGGATGAAGTGCTGCTGCAAAAAGCATCCAATAGACACGGATGTTTTTTACATCTCAGACTCATCAGGCAGTCCCTGTCCATGGTTCTGAAACCACCATCAGCAGAAGAAATGTGTGATTTGGCTTAACCTGGCTCACTCTAAGACAGCAGTGTAATGCAGTGACAAAATTATTGCGAGCAATACAGCTAAACTGTTTGCAAATGACCTCTATGAAGCCTAAACCTCCATTGCCATTATTGTTATAACTACCATTACAATGTTAGTATTATACTAATGGTGCGAACATGACCTTTATGTGCTGCTCTAGCAATTCATTAATATTTTTGTGAACTCATTCATTGCACTTTTCTTGATAGCACCACCCTTGTTAGTTTTTATTCAATGCTGCCGTCTACTGGTCAGTACAAACATTACAAGCTTGTGCAGCCTCATCCGTGGAGGGGTACAGATCTATTTGTAATACACATACAATAGATGAATGCAAATTCATTTTACTTCTAAGTAAGTCTGGGTATGAAAGAGGCTCCCTTGGTCTGTACATTACTTGGTTTTATTATTTCTCTTTTCTGTGATCCCTCCGAAAAATAATCAATCTATCATTCCTTCTGTTCTTTCATCTATCTGTTCAATCATTTTATTTGCTTTTCAAAGAGTGTCTGAAGGGACAGGCGTGCCTGGGTATCCTTCCTAGATTTGTATGGGGAAATTTTACTGCCATAAGTCCAGAGCACATATTTTCAGTTGCAAACAGCATTTCATTTCTTTGTTCTCAAAAGTTGTAATGCGTGGACTCAAAACTTTTGGTCTCTTTCTAATATTCTCTGTGCTCTCTCAAATCTTTGTGTTCACTCTCAGATTTTATCCTCATTCTGCACAGATTATTCTCCACTTGTAAACCTCTCTGCTCGCTTGCAAATTCTTTTCTGCTCTCTGGTGGGACAAAAAATACCGTTGCCTGGCAACCGTCCCATGAGGGTGGGAGCTTTCTCTAGGGTGCATTTGTCTTTTTCTAGTGGGTGTAACTACTATTGATTTTAGCACATGCTCTTTCAGTGCAGAAAGAGCATGTGCTACAATGACTTATCAATCTATCTGGATTATTAGATCCAAATATATTAATAGAAAACCATTAAACTGATGAAAATCAACAGTACTCCTCTGAAAGCTGAAAATTCCAGCAAAGTGGGCGGAGTCAATGGACTTGAGTGTGGGAATGAGCGGAGGGGGTGAACAGTGAGATGAAGCTTTATGAAGCCCGGAGGCATTCCATCCAACTGCTCAACTCATGAGCTGATGCAAATCAAATGGACAATATATGTAAAATAGGCAACGTGAAAACAACATGAAGCCTGACGATGAATAAACAAGTAAATTATGTTTTTGATTCTAATACATAAATTCTAATTATAGTCTTAATCTCTATATGAAACAATGGCTGGATCAAAAAAAAGAACTGGAAACAAATGGAGGATAGAGTTGTGACTGATGTGGAGATAATATTATGAAATGATCTTTGTTGAATGCTACATTGATGTATAATCATGAATTTACTGTGTTAGTTACAAGTTGGGTCAGGAACCAAAAAGATCAAAGACGAGACAAACCAAATGGTAGTTAACTTTTACCCCAGGACAGGATCTGTGGTTACATATCAAAGATGTTTTCCCCAAAGCAAGCATCTTTGCTCTACACCCCCTATAAGCACTTTTTATTACTATAGGCCTTGGACGAAGGGGGCGAGGAAACCAGGTCTGTGTTGGTATTGGGCAGCGCAGAGTAAGACAGAGAGAGGGGTTGTTATGTGTAATAGAAGACACTCAGACTTCAGATCTCACTGGGACTGTCTTTAGGTACGTATCTCTGTATGCATGCTTGAAGTGTAGTACAAGATATATCTTGTACTTTTAATAAACTTTGGTTGAAACATGAGTCTGTGGTGGGATGGTGATCCACCCTCCCGACTCTGCGCACCAGGTGTAACAAGCAGCGCACCGTTGATTGGTGGGCGGGGCAGATGCCTTTATAGCTGCGCAGGCCGCTGCGAGGTGCATGTGTCCTTGTTTCCTCTGTTACATGCTGGCTGCCTGCCTGAGTGGCTTGTGGATTTGATCTGCTCATCTGAAATCGTAAGTGCCATTTGTTAGTGATGGGTAAATGAGGCCTCATGTATCGTGTCGACTCATAGCAAAACTGTATTGATACTGTGTCGATACTGCGTCACTGAATACTGACACCTGCTGGACATTAAAAATCCCTACAGGCAACGTAGTTGACAGACTGATTTGATGACCTAGTCCAGTGGTTCCCAACCCCCGGG
>CAEFZY010076125.1:0-14219 GCA_903066815.1 Brachyrhaphis roseni
TCAAGTCCATCATCTTGTCTAAAGCCAAACAGTCTACTGGGATCACTCTGTCACATTTCAGCACCAAAATTCAGGACTTGTGGAACGCCTTGATGAATGAACACTTTGTTTTTAGTTTCAAAAATACCCAGGAAATTGCAGTTTATAGAAAACTGGAGGTCCAATATGGGAACTGGACTTGGGCCCTGAGGAGTGAGATGCTGACCATTGAAAACCAACTTTATCCCAGAATTGAAAAAGGCCAACTGGACAAAGTTGAGCTGAGTTACCTTAATAAAGAAATGAGCAAAAAATACAAAGAAATAACAAAAGCTATTGTGGATTACTTTGAAGATGACAAAGACAAAGAGATGTTGGTTCAATGGCGGGGCCGATTTGAGAACAAAATCAAAGAGTTTCATGAGGAACTTGTGAGAGGAGTGAAGAGAAAACTGGATGAAGTAATCCAGCAAAATAATGCTAGAAAAATGCTCGACAAGAAGAAGACAGAGTTTGAAAACAATCTGCTACAGAAGAGCAAAGAGCTTGCTCACCAGTTGAAATGCATTGCTTCAGATGAAGAGGAACTAAAAGCACAGTTCAGCACTGTTTGGAGTCACTGGGTTAAAGAATTAACCTCAGATACAAAACCCATCGAGAACATAAACTTGGAGGAAGATCAGCTACTTGTCCTTGAAGATCTTGGTGTAGAATGGGGACTCATTGATGAGTCAAAAAGAAGTAAGAGATACAAAAATCTGTCAGAAACTGGAAACTACTTTGGTTACATAACCCAAAAGAAGTATCAAAAACTCTATGAGGAAAGCCAACAGTCTCAGGAAAACAAGAGAGAAGCAGACAAAGACACAAGCGGACAACGCAAAACCTTTTTAGGCTTTTTCCAACAATGGCTTGGAATGGCATCAACAACACAGCATGTGGAAGAAAGTAAACCAAAAAATCCTTTTCAGTATGAAGAACAGGAACTGATCAGATCATTTGTTAAAAAGGTTGTAAATGAATGTCTTGAGGCCATTAAGAGCAAACCTGTTGCAACAAGAGGATACAGGTCAACTTACTTGCAGGAACTTGCCAAAAATGTTAAACAAAGAGTGAAAGAGTTTGAATCGGGGAAGAAATTTACTTTCAAGAAGGAGTTTACAGTTGACCTTTCACTGTATGTGTTTGATAGGGCAGAAGGTTGGCTCTTAAACTCCCACAAGATCTACAGAGAGAACAATGATGCTCTGACTTATTTGGACAACAAGAAAAATGAGTATTACAACATTTTCAGAAGCTTCTGCAAAGGAAGTTCATCTGCTGTGGTGTTTGGAGAAATTATGTGTGAAAAACTCAAAGTCTCTGCTGTTGAAGCCGTTTGTAACAAGACTGGAGTTGATATTGCTGGAGAGATGATGTGCAGTTTTCCAGCATTCAGTGAGAACAGACTGAATTTAGAGAAACATGTGTTAGCATCTCTGGCAGAGAAAGAAGACTTTAACAGATTCATCACCTACATCAGAAATCCAAGAACTCAAGTAGAGGCTTTCATCAAAGAAGAAGTAAAGAAATACATGTTCACAACACAGAAAGGTAAAGCCCAGACTATCCTGAAGAAAAATGTAGAAGACATCACCAGAGGCATAGGTCAGGCTTTGTTTGAGGCAACAGAGAAATTCAAACACAGAAAAAGAAACATAGAAATGTGGGTGGAGGAATTTTCTAGTAAACTAAAGCAAAACTTGACACTTGATACCATTAGTTGTCAAAACTTCAGTGACATAAACAATTTTGAATTTCTTAAAGAAGAGATAGAGAAAGGCCTGAAAAGCATCACAACAGAGATGAGCAAACTCTCCCTGGAAAAGGTTAATAACTGCAGGCAGAAACCTGATCAGATCCTGATTGATCAGCTGTGTAACTGCTGCTGGGAAAGGTGTCCATTCTGTGCTGCTGTTTGCACAAACACTTTGAAGGACCACAGTCCTGAGAAGCACAGCGTTCCTTTTCATCGACCCTCTGGAGTGGAAGGTTGGCATGTAAGAGGAACAGTTGATCTGGTCATTGATTTCTGCACCACGTTAGTTGCAAGTGACAGAAGCTTTTACCCTGATGCTGGCTCAGAGGAGGCTGTTCCTTTTAAACAGTATCCAACTGCAGGAGAAAAGTATGCTTCATGGAGCATTACAGCTGATGCCTCTATGCTGCCCTTCTGGAAATGGTTCATCTGTCGCTTTCAAAATGAATTAGAAGACTACTATAATTTGAAATTTCAGGGTAGTGGAGAAATTCCTCAGCATTGGAAAAACTTCAGTAAGAAGGATGCTATTGAAAGTCTGAATGAAATGTGTAGTTTGTGAAGAAACTGCAACCACTTAGAGATAGCAAGATTGCACATACACTATAATGAGTGGCAAGGAATATAAATGTCTGGTTTATTGTTGCCTCAGTTTATTCTATAGTAAAGATTGTTGAGTTATCTAGCAAACTTGAGTTTGACCTGTGTGGAATTATTTGCTTGTCACTTAAATCTGTCTTTTTATTAGAATGTAACATGTCAAATGTGTTCTCAGTATACAATGTGCAAATAGATTGCATAAGTAAAATGTTTTTTAATCAGATTAATTGTGGCCCTGTTAAACATTTTAAAATATAATACGAATATGTTTAGTTAAGGAATTTCTCTATCTACATTAAGAAGCAGTAACAGTAACATGTTTTAAATGATACAACTGTAAAATATCTGATATGCAAATAGTTTTTGTGAGTCAGAGAATAAATTAAAACACTTCTGTCATTTAATAAATCACTGAATGATTGAGTACCAAAATATATTAAAATGTGTTACAGATTACAAATAAACTGCCTGGCCTTGGTGCAACTTTATTCACAATGTGAAAATATTCATAACATTTCAAATAAGTTCAATTGCAAAATATATACTTATATTTTCTGTTACTTATCAGGTTAAAGACAGAGTAATGAATCTCAGCTTTTATTAAAATTTTGCATGTTTTAGGTACCAATTTTGGGACATCTTGATTTATTTGGCTTTATGTTATGGTCTAAATTTGTGGGACAGTAATTTCACTACTATATGTGACATTTTGTGAGCTCCAAATGTTACAGGCTAAAACTTTCTTTAACAGTAAAGGTTCTGCAATAACTTCTATACACAGCCGCTCTCCTCAATTACAGAGCGGCCCACCGGGAATGTCCCAGTAGCCCCATATGCCATTTCATCTTGCCTCTAACCCAAATCTTGTCAGCAGCAGTACGGAATGTAGAAACATTAGCTAAAGGTAGAGCGGAAAGCAAACCGTCAGCAAGCAGTACCGGGGCTTTGAGGTGCGTTCCTGTGACAGTCACGGCACCGTTTCCTTATAACGGGTTGCCTGACCCAGAGTGGAGGGATCGAGACAACCCTTGCCTGTAGTGCTCTGGGCATTTAGTTCAGAAAAAGGTTCTCTCTTCAAGCACAGTCTGGGCTCGCTCCCCTAGACTCGGATTATCTGCAGTTGATTTTTGACCAGTGAACAGAAGGAGAGGTTGTGAATGACGACATTGATTTTCTGCGCTGTTTTGTTATTGCAGTCTGCCTGTAGTTCTAGCAATGGCAGTGGAGGAAATGAAGGAAGCCGTTCAGTCCGAGTAGGCCACGCTTCCAAATATTGAATTAGCAGTAACAGCTGTCTCGTTTGGATCAGCACTTCTCTCCTCGTAATGGAGAATGATAATTTCCGGTAAGCTTCTTGGAGTCGAACGGGCGCATTACATACGTCATGGGCAAACGTTAGTTATTGGGAAAAATTTCAAACCTCAGTCTACGTCTCCAGGAAGCAATCGTTTCTCAACAACTGACAGCCCAGACCCTCTGCATTAAGTAAAGTGAAGTACAAGGTCTGGTTTTTGACAGGCTAGTCCAGAAATGGACAGCATGAGAAACTCAAAGTCAGAAATTGTGTGACCTGTCTACTAGGGTGAGAATGAATGAATGAATGAATGGACGGACGGACGGACGAATGGAGGGATGTTGAAAAAAAAAAATTCTTGCCCCTAATTTGATTGAAGGGCCCATTTCCGCCCATCTCACCTACCGTAAGCCAGGTGCTCTAGTAACATCTGAGGACATGTGGGGCAAAGTCACAACCTAAATCATTAAGGATTTTCACTTTTGTTATTAAATGCCAATACATAATAGTTTGATGCTTCATTAAAATTGATGTCATGTAGGCTAGATGCGGTTAAGTAAAACACTACCTTCCGTCTCTCTTACATTGTCTACATTGGTGTTTAGAAGCATTTAATTCATTTACCAATGACTATATCAGGCTCAGGGTTAGGGTGCATGTTTTGTTGGCCACCAGTGTATACTTTGCAGTGCTAGGCCAAACTTAATGTAATGGGTACTGCAGAGGCAGCACAGAGTTAACAGATGAATTTCCTGAAATACAGGTAACTAGAGAAGAGACAGGACAATGGAATGGCATAGCTTCAGGAATCTCTGTGGTTATATTTATTAAACATCTAATTCAACCAAGTGTATTTTCACTTTCAGTGTTTAACTTTTAGGTTTTTTTCTCTTGTTCAATGCTCTACTCCATTATAATAAACTTAAATTCTCAAATATTAATAGCAAATATAACAAACTTAAATCTTAAACAATATTAAAATCAAAATACATCAGTCTTATTTTGTCTTATTCAATTCTCAGCTTAATAATGCCATACTTAAATTCTCAAATGACATTAAACTCAAATAATTAAGTTAAAACCAAAATACACCGATATTATTGTCTTTTAAGATTAAAAAAAAGGAAAATATAAAATATAATATTACATATAGCAGATAAAAAAATATATAATTATCAATATTAATATATATTTATATAGTTAAATGAAGGTTTTCCCATAAGTATATTTAGTCAATATAACCGAACTGGAGTAAGTACCTCCATGTCGCCATTTTTAAACCTTTTCAGCACAACGGTTCTCTGACGGCTGGCTAAGCTAATCGGCTAGTCACAACTCTTACAACATACAGTGATAAAACCGCACTTTAGAACACGTAAATATTTGTCCAGAATACTTGATACAAAGTAAAACTCGGTTTTATACTGCTGATGTGGTTTTTCACTAGGTACTAACCTGAAATACAGGTAAGTAGAGATGAGAGAGGACCACAAAATGGCGTAGCTTCTGGAATCTCTGCTTCAGAAGAAGACACAGAAATCCGCTGCTCCATGTCGCCCCCTACTGGTTGGGTTACGCCACACTATTCTTGCAATGCATTAGGATGTGAAACAAATTTTGTGCCTGTCACATTAACATTATTTATTCTCTGTTTTCACACGACTTCTGGACATTTTGGCTTGCAACTTAATTCAGTGATGCTCCAGTTCCTCATCTGAAGACAATATAACACATCTTGGGCACATCTTCTATGTGAATATTCAATTTTTAATTGAGTCAGTGAAATGAATTAACTTTTAAAAAACAGTTTAATTTATTGACATGTTCTTGTAGAACACTGAGGAAAGCCAGGATTCACTAGATCAACAGAATGGCGTGCCCTGGCAGTCTTGATATTATTAAGCAGTGGCAGAACAGACCACAATTATATGGTTATAGGAGGTTTAGTTGACAAAATCACATCAGTAGATCTACAAGACGTATCAGGACCTCATTTTTTTCACAGGCCCCCCAAAGCTGCTCATTTAACAACGCCTTGATCAGGCCTTGAGCTGATAGCTGGATGCCTGATCAGAACATCCTCACTTTACAGTTATTTCTTCTTCTTTAATCGATCAAAACACCCATTAAATATACAGCACTCACAGTAAAATGCAATTATAGTTTGTTTTAAATTACAAATAACTCAGACATAGCTGGCACATCTTTGATTCTTCTTTGTATCTTTGATATGCTTTGAGAGAGAGAAGTCAAAACCCATTGATAGACTGAGTTTGTTTTACAGGTTGTAGAAAACAATTCCCAATTTTATGTTTATATCGTAATTTTTTAGTTATCTCAAAACAAAATGTATTAAATCTGAACATAATACACAACAGGGCACTTCGAAATTCATGTGCTACTTTGTACAGTAACAACACTGGTTTCACTGGGGTTTTTTTAATCTCGGTTATTTAAGTCATCAGGATTTGTAGATCTTGAAGCTCTTGAGACTGAAATCCCCTGCCACTTGGATGTAGGTGATGACGTCCATGTTTGTACTGTTAGGAAAGTTGAGTTTCTGCCCGTCAGGGAGCTCCACCTCAAACCCGTCACCAGAAAGCTTAAAAAACATCTAAAACAAAACGCATGTTTGTTATTTTTCACCAAGCAATCGGTCACAGCTGAAGTGATGTACAGGTCTAAATATCACAGAGACGCAAAAAAAAGAAAATAAATATTTGTGTGACTATGATGATGACCATTTTATGTTGAAAAAACAGGAACCTTAAATCTGCTTAGTCAAGAAAAATAAGAACATCTTGGAACCATTTTGTCCTGGATCCAGACTTCCTCACCTTGACTTTGCTTCCCCTCTGCAGAGGGTTGTGCATTTCCCTCCCTTCACTTCCCCAGCAACCTGCAGTCTTAGAGTTGTACACCAGGACCGCTCCGTCTGCGTCGTCCTGGAAACGGGGGTTAAAGTGCAACGCCAGGTCTTCTGAATTCACACCGAGGTCAATCCGGAACCTGTTTGGATCGTGAATCTGATATTATTATTTTTTTTCTGCACTTGTTTCATTTATCAATAAATGTGGAAAAAAATAAGTTGTTTTTGCATCATCTGTGCTTTTCATTCAGGATTACATAAAAATCCAGGATTAAATACAAATATGATGTGCTTTCCTTACTTCTCAGCATCGTGCAAAATTTCCCCCTTTAGCTTTAACTTGTCTCCAGCTCTTAAGGTCACATTCTTCAGTTCCAGTTGCTGAGGAAAGGAGTTTTGAGTTCAAAACAGAAACTTACGTAGATTTGTTTAAAAGCAAAAGTTTGTTTCTGTTAATGCTGATCATTATTGCTTACGGCTAATAAAAACCAAACATTTGATTTCTCAGAAATACATTACATAAGACCAATAAAAAAGGAATTTGATCAAGTCAAAGTCAATGCAGCCTTTTACCAGAATATTTTCTGGCACTTCTTTCTTCTCTAAAAGCTGTATGAAAATGCTGATTTAATTTTCTAGCTGGACTTGGTACCTGCACATGCTGCCAAAGCTAACAGTATTATTGATCATAATATCACTGATATTGAGAATCACACTAGTTTGACTTAAACCCTATAAAGAGTACATGGAGTATTGTCAAGAGGAAGTTCAGAGACAGCAAAGCTAACAATAGCTGTTTGTCCATTGACCATATAATTGTGCAAATTGAAATTACAAAAAATAAATTTGCTTAATGAAGGCACAGCAGTTTCGAAAAAGATTTTTTTTTTTAAAAAAGTTTTTTACTAAAAAGTTTTTATGCTGCTGTGTTTCCAAATTATTTTTAAATTATAAGATTATAACTAATTTCTTTTCTTAAATGTCCTTGTATTAAAAAAAAAATCAAAACAATTTGTTCCTCATAGAATGACACATTAATTTGATGAAATGCAGAAGAAGGACCATTAGTCTTACCATCTTCATTTTGGATCCTACTAAGAGTTATGACAAGCCAAGAAACGGACTTTATGCACAATGTGTCTCGCTTCCTGTGTGACAGAGGGAGGATAAGAGGTTTGAATGTAAATATTGTGTATTTATGACACAAACAGAGTAACACACAGCAGAAAACATGAACAATATAACAGAATCAACATCAAGATTACCTCCATCACGATCTATTTATAGCTCTCTTTAATCACTGCTGAAGAATTTTATTTGTAGATAAGATCAGAAAACTAAGTTTTTCACAAATCAGGCCTTGCAAACAAAGGGCCGTTAAGATATCTCTAAAGGTGAGATGACCTTTGGTTTTTTTCTTTTTGATAAAGTCCTATTTTAAAATTACACAGATTAAATAGTGCTGTAAACATTTTATTCAGTTTGTCTCTAAAAAAACAACTGAATTTTGAATTGAGACTTTTGTGCTTCTTTTCCAATAAAAAAATTGATATATTTAAAAATGAGACCTCTGTTACATGCTGAATAAAGGATGTTACAGGTTAAATAAATAAAGTGAGCTCTTTTTCGTCATTTTCAGTAAAGCAACTGGAAAACTGAGGTTTTTAATTGTGGCCGCTAGAGGGAGAACTTTTCCTGACAACAGCTTCCGCTACGTCGATGGAAGTGACATAATTAAGTAAACAGAGCTGTCACTACATTAGTGTTGTTGTTAATGGAAGTATAATTGCCAGTAAAAGGCACATTTCGGGATAGAGGCGTATTTGGTGACACCTGTATGAGGAAGCTGCTGAAAACCCACTAAAGGTAATTTTTTTAAAGAATGCCTACAAGCTAATAGCATCTCTAATGCACCTGCCTGAAGCTGAAGCAGCTAGCAGCTAACGAAGCAGCGTTAGCATGCAATGTTATCTTAACTTCCGTCATTACAGTTAAATATTTATCTTTTGTTTTTACTTAGATGGTGTTTAAAGTCTGTGGTTTTAACTACTGAACCTAGACGAGTTAAAGTTTCTAATGTAGCATGAATTGTGACTCACCATCTGTTACTGCAGCCCGGATCATGTCGCTGCTTTTATAGCATCAGTGCTAACACTTCTTTCTTTTTCTTTCTTCCTTTCTTTCTTTACTTACTTTAAGAAAATGCAACTGACCTAAAGTAGAGTCAGTCCTGGCATTTTATACTGAGATAACACATGAAATTTTCATCATAAATCTTTTTGGGCACAGATCACTGATAAATTTGTTTTTTTTCTTTCATTCTTTTTTTTTTCTACAGGGACTTTCTTTCTTAGGGAAAGTCGTGATTCTGCCCTGCGATGTTCACAGACATGGACTATGAGCTGGAGGAGGACAAACTGTGAGTCAAATGCGTTTTGATGTTTTATCATCTTAGCCTTGCAAAAGTTCTCTGTATGTTTTCTCTTTGGAAAAACACACTTCAGTGTATTTTGTTTAAAATTTAAAGGACCAGGTCAGAAGAAGCAGGAAATCCATGTTGGCCATTAATAGCTGGTTGATCTTTAAAATATTAGCAGATACAATGAATCAGTTTCACCCATGTGATACCAAATATCCACGAAACAGCTAAACCAAATTCATCATTTATTGATTGTTTTCATACAGAGGGATACCGACGGTACCCGGCACTGTGACGCTGAAGAAAGATGCTAACAATCTCATCGGCATCAGCATCGGTGGTGGAGCTCAGTACTGCCCTTGTCTCTACATTGTCCAGGTAGGAACATGAGAGCTGGTAACTATAGCGCCTAGATATAACTCATGTCTACCTCATGGTTCATCTTTTACTAAACAAACATTTTTGTAGTATAGCTTTCTTTTTCTATATATATAGATATATATCTACATATTCTTGTCTCATCTTAATGTTTCCAATTATCTAATAATCTGTGAAGATAATCTGAGTAGATCTAAAATGTGTTAGCAGTTATGTTCAGGTTTTAGTTTTTCTTTTTTGTATTACAGTTAAAATCAAAGACTTTTTCATAACTTTGTATCTTATTTTCCTTCAGTGCAGTTGAAACTGGGCCAGTAAAAGTTGATTTAACCTCTTACCTTTTAAAGCAGTTGCTTTTTTGTCTCCCAGGTGTTTGACAACACTCCCGCAGCTCTGGATGGGACGTTGGCAGCGGGCGATGAAATCACCGGAGTGAACGGGAAAACGGTGAAAGGGAAAACAAAGGTGGAGGTGGCCAAGATGATTCAAGCTGTCCAGGTAAGCAGGTTCTGGAAACGGAAAGACGGCTTGTTGTTAATTACAGCTCTGAGCATTACGTGAACAAACTTCTAATTTTTTTTTCCTTCAGTTTCCTTCAGCCACATCTCTCTTTTTTATTTTATTTTTTTTAGATTAATTTCTTTATATCAGATGCATGTTATGGTTGCATAAACAATGGATTTACAGTTAGTTTTAGCAATAACAAATGTAATTTCAGCCCAAAAGCTATGCATGTCACACATTCAGAGATTAGACTTAAGAGACAATTGAGTAAATTCAGCACACTTCACATGAGATGATGATGATGATGCTTGTTGAAAATGAAAACACAAGGACTTATGACCTTTGAAAAATGTTAGTAAGGCTGTTTGAATTTATTTCACTCAATCATTTATTTAGTTAAAGATTAAACCGACTACGATACAAATATTATTCATTTCATAGCTAAAAACTCAAAAACAGTAAAAAGCTTTGATATTATTGTCCAATTTTTAAGTAAAATTGAGGAAATGGATGTGAATGGACTTCATTCAAAAAACATGGAGTTATTTCATAATTAGGTTTTCTAAAAACAGATACTTTCAAAGAAATGTCATGCGATGAGTGAGCCATCAGTGCATTTGCATACGGAGACAAACAACACTACTGAAAACAGGAAAATGTGTGAAATCTTTACTCTGTGTGAAAAGCTAATGCATCCTGCAAAACTGCTATCAGCTGAGAGTTTGAGAAAATGCTACAGAAAGTAAAGTTATAATAAAAACCAAAGACGGTGCAACACAGAGGACTGATTGGGTCTTTTAATTGAGCAATTTATTCTTTCAATGTGAAAAAATGTTAGAAATAATGAAAATTTCCATTTTAGTTTATCATTTGCCAACAGTTTAATGTTTTACATTTAAAATGTCCAAAGGTTTAAAGTTAAAACTAAACTAAATAAACATAATTCAGTTTCAATCTCTTTATTTTTTTATCTTTAACACGTAGCAATCAAAGTGGTAGAAGATAACCTACTATTTTTGTCCAGCAGCGATCCAGAGCCCAGCTTTGGATGGAACAGAAGAGGAGTTTATCTCGCCTGTTAAGCTTTTTGGAAGAGTTGAGGATAATAGAAAGCATGTGGCAGAACGTCGTCATCGCAGTGTGGTCGTGTTGTTTTTGACTTCTTTTGTTTCACACAGAAACATTCCCTGACTTCCTGCGTTCTGGGATAAAGACGGGCTGCGATGTGGGAATTAAAGGATTAGCCTGTGCTGGCGTTAGCTTTTCAGGGCCCATGATGCACTTTAATGTCACCATCTCCTCCAAAGTCTCCATTTTGCCTCTGATGCTGAAACAAATGAATTGTCTTCTGTTTTGTATAAATGAAAGATTCTCACAAACTGAACATTTAAATCTGTTTGTGCTCACAGGGAGAGGCGGTGATCCACTACAACAAACTGCAGGCTGACCCAAAACAAGGGAAATCTTTAGATATCGGTCTGTGCTTCCTTCATTTACCAAACCGAAGTTGCTGCTGGTGTGAACGCATCTCTTTGAATCTTAATTTATGACCTTTCAGTGTTGAAAAAAGTCAAACATCGCCTGGTGGAGAACATGAGCTCAGGAACCGCAGATGCTCTTGGACTCAGCAGAGCTATTCTATGCAACGGTAAGATTTATATTATCCCAATAAATTTTTACCGCTGCCTGATTTCTGTGGACGGATCGTGTTCTAAACACGTTTGTCCTTGTAGACGGCCTGGTGAAAAGACTGGAAGAGCTGGAGAAAACAGCCGAGCTTTATAAAGGTAAAAACACCAAATCAAAACCAACGGGAGTGAAAAGAACTAGTTAGCTAGTTTAGTCTCCTGGTAAATTCACATAAAAGAAATATACATTTCTTTAATCAAATTCGAACATAATAAAATCTAAACAGTGATGCGGAGTGCTTGTTCAGGTCAGGATCTCATTGTCTTTTTTTTCTTTCAGGGCTGATGGAGCACACAAAGAGGCTGCTCAGAGCTTTCTTTGAACTGTCTCAAACTCACAGAGGTTTGTCACTACAGCTTTTATATAGAAATAGTTTGATGGTGTAACAATAACAAAAGCTAAAATTTTGTATGAACTTACTTTGCGTAGCAAAAAAAAGCCCATCAGTTTCAATTACACATTTTGTGTCTTTTATAAAATTTTAAACAAATTATAGACTGAATTATATTAGCGATACAATGTGTTTGCTTTTTTACATCCTTTTGTCCTTTTTTTACAATCTAAATCCATTGATTGGTGTGCCGTCCTCATAACATGTAACCACATTGTAGCGCTGTTAGATTGATACTTTAGTTTCACGTTTCCTATTGAAATTGTGTTTTAGTTTTCTATTGCAGTTTCTCAACTCTACCTCAAAAAAAAAATATATATATATTTGCTCTAAAAGTATGATCCCCCCCACTTTATTTTGGAAAACATCGCACAAATCATGTTTATGTTATTAACATATTTTTGTAGATGCCTTCAAACTTTGTCCAAATTCTGTCCTTATGTGTGAATAAAAAATTAAAGAGAAAAAAAACACAAAAATACCTAAAGGTCACAAGTTTGGTAATATATTATTTGGACTTTATGTATTTAATTGGGATTGGATCAAAACCAAAATATGCAGCATCTAGCCTCCACACAAGCCTCCTTTTCTTAACTCAAAATCTTCTATACATTGATTTTTTTTTTGTTTGTTTGTTTGTAATTGAAATACAACAGCAAAAACAATAGCGTAGGAGAAAATCCACTCATCTTAACTCTGCTTACACTGCTCTACATTTTATCAACCAAAGAAAAAAACAATCAACACCACATGCCTAAGAGTCCAAACACACAAATACTCACAAAGGTGAAGGTTTGCTAAGGTACAAAGCATGAGAAGTCCAATCCAGAGTGTTAGAGTCGGTTACTTTCTCCTAACTACCTAAATTCTTGTTGACAAGGTAACTGGAGAGGAATGGATCAAAGATAGTTTGCTGCTGAGAGCGCACACTCGGTCATGTTTCTGAAAATACAATATCCTTTGTAACACAGATGTCACACGCCGATCAAATTTCAAAATCAAACAAATTTCAAACATTCCTAACATGAACTTAGTCATACAGTTATCTAACTGTGAACTTGTTTACCAACTTTATTAATGTAAACAACTTTATTCTGTAAACTAATTAACAGAATGTGACCAAATGGCATCATGATTAGCATCATATCAAATGCACCTTCATTGGTTGAGTATTAATACCAATCTATATTGTATATTAGCTGACTTTAATGTAGACAAAGAACCGTATTTATGCACATATTTTTACTATTGCGTCATTTTATTAAAAAAAATTTTCAAAGTGGGCAAAATTTGTTAGTGTCTGTGTGTTATTATTTACTTCTATACATATTGGAAAAGCTTCACATCTATCTTCAGTTTCTGACATGTTGTTGTTGATGACCTTGTCAGGGTTTGGAGACGTATTTTCTATCATCGGTGTCAGAGAGCCGCAGGCTGCAGCCAGCGAGGCTTTCGTCAAGTTCGCTGACGCTCACAGAAACATCGAGAAATATGGAATCGAGCTGCTAAAGACCATCAAGCCTGTAAGTGCACAATGCATGTTTGGAGTATATTTGCAGCACTGAAGACACAAAAACCTAATTATTTTGTGTTTATTCCTTTATTAAGTGCATTTAAACATTAATTGTAACCGATCTTCCTCTTTATATTTACTCGTCCTGCTTCTATTATCCCTTGTAGCATTAAATCAACTTGCCGTTATTGACTTTCAGATGCTCCATGACCTGAACACATACCTGCACAAGGCCATTCCAGACACCAAGCTCACCATCCGCAAGTATCTGGACGTAAAGTTTGAATATCTGGTGAGGAAATGGCTCCGGGTTTTTCTGCAAAACTCATCATCATAAGATAAGATAATTTTTATTAGTCTCCCATAGGAGAAATTCATCTTGGAAGCAGGGGCAAAGCTGCAATACAACAATAAAAAACCCATCCAAAGGGACAGTGACCATGAATAAATACATAAGAACATAAAAACATAAAAGCAAAGTGACAGAACAGATCGGCAGTACATCCCCATTTCCATTCACATACAATACAACCTCTACAAGCTACTCTTGGTCATGGTCTGGTCCTCCTATTACTCTGTCCAGTCCCTGCTAGTCTGCCATTTAACAGGTTAATGGAGAGTGGTACAAATGAATGTTTCAGACGGTTATATTTGCACAGGGGAACCCTGAACCTTCTCCCAGAGTTCATAAGAACATATTCTGATGCAAGCACATGTGACCCATCAGACAAGATGTTCTGAGCTTGTCTGATGGTAGCCTGCTCAAACAGGTGCTGTGGAGAAGA
>CAEFZY010076139.1:0-40180 GCA_903066815.1 Brachyrhaphis roseni
CACTCACACCTAGGGACAATTTAGAGTGACCAATTAACCTGACAGTCATGTTTTTGGACTGTGGGAGGAAGCCGGAGCACCTGGAGAGAACCCACGCATGCACAGGGAGAACATGCAAACTCCATGCAGAAAGACCCCGGGCCGGGAATCGAACCCAGAACCTTCTTGCTGCAAGGCAACAGTGCTAACAACTGCGCCACTGTGCAGCCCTAAAATTAAAGTACATTTTAAAAAATCATATGGAACCACAACCTGAAGGTTCACATGGAGGCTCATTTTTTGCACTTTGTTGGTTAATTGTGCAGGATGGTTGGTGTGAGACGGATCAGGGGATTAATCCAGGTGTTAATGGCTGCAGCTCTTTGCCTCGACCCGCCCGCTTCGCGCTCGTCCACGTGTTCTGGCTGTGCATGTGCCAGGGTGGTAATGAGTCACACCAGACAACAATGTTTGCCCGAGCAGCTCTGACTCACCGCAGCTCGGCTGGATGGGATTTGAACTGCAGCTCTTTTCTCATGCCTTAAGTACAGTATCTGTTTGACTTGAACTTAACAGAGAGGTATTTGAATCTGCATTGTTTGCATGCGCATGCATCGGTCATTCTGATCGGTTCATGTCAGCGTCTTGCACATCACTCAAAGAAAACCTTAAGCTGCGTGGATACAATGCCTCCAAGAAAAGCAGCAGGTTTGTCAACATAATGACTCCAGCGTTAGTGCACACACAGCTAAAGTCTTGGAGAAGCGTGGGCGGCTGTCAGAGCCTTGACTCTGTGTCTGGCCAAGGGTTACAACCCCGTGGAGGCAGAGTTAACCTCATCGCTGATATGGAGACATGATACGAGTCTTATCTCCTTCTCAGGCTCCTTAAGCCAGATATACATCACTTCAGCAGAGTTTTATAGAAGCTGGATAAAAAGGGCCATAAACGAGAAATGACTGACTGATAACTGCACTCAGCTGAAGGATGCCCTCTAATTAGTGTCTTTTATGAGCGCAGGATCCGCAGTGAAAACATGCTGGAGCTGTGTCAAGGAGAAAACTCTGCCTGGGAGGTCGTGGAGGCTGCAGGGAGCTCCTCAGTGTCCTAACGCCAAGTTCAGTGGAGTTAGGAGAAAGCCAGCTAGAAGACCTTTGGCACCCATATTTTGTTTGCTAATTGCGCAGTTAATTACAGTGACATGATAAGATATTCAGCTGTTATCTGTACGATTAAGCAGCTGATATACGACTAATAAAATACTAATAACTTAAGTGTTTCCAGAGTGACTCAGTGATTAAATAATGATGTGGAAGTTTAAATAAGAATGCGATGAGCGTCTGTCTGTGGTGACGCCTGAAGTCCTGATTCCAGCTGCAGTTCTTGTCTTGTGAATCCCTTTTCTTGAATGGGCTTCCAAATTCTCTAAAAGCTAAGGCCATCCCATTTGCCCTTTCACCTTTTTCTATGACATTTTTCCTTCCACCTAACTTTTCATTAAAATGCAAGGCTTTTGTATTGGTTTTATAAGTTCTTCAATGGTGCAAATGTGGCAATGTGTCAATGAACAGCTTTAACAATAAGCATTTTGAAGGGAAGATTTCCAGAGAAACAAATAAAAAAATCAAAAACTTCAGATTTTTGTTTTTATTAGGATTTTCTTTGCCTTTTAAAAAGACTTGGACACACTCATTCATTAAAACCACAACAAATGTTTTCAAGTGGAAAGAGTGACTCTTACCTTGATTTGGTTTTGTTGCTGAGGATTATTAAGCTTAATTTTAGGTTTTAATATTAAGTAGAACATACAATTTTAATGTAGCAAATCTGTTCAAACATAAAATTTCACTTTTTTGATTTGATTTCCAAAAATACATAAACTTTTACAAGCCATTGTAATTTGAGGCATCTGTAATGTGAGAATTTACTCGTTTTAAAGCCAAAAAAAATTATTTGGCAGTCCATTTGATTCCAACTTTACAGTTTCCTCTACTGTCCAAGCAACCAAATGTTTTTGCACAACATTAGGGTTGTAAAAAAGCTCATAATTAAATCCATGACTGAACATGTGGAGCCAGTTTCTGGTAGGATTTTCCCCAAAAACATAAAAATGTACCCAAAAGCTTGGCATCCCAGGAATGAATCCCTGGAGAGCCTCGTGTGTCTCCTGTTTCACCTGGACCGGAGCGAGTGAACGGGCCGACCTCTCAGCAGGAAAGCTCTTTAAATGATTGAAATGTTTTGGACACTCATCAGGACAAAAGAAGTGAAAACAAGAGGAGCTGAGTGAGTTGCTGGTCAAGCAGAAAAGTGGGAAGGGTTAATCCCGGTTTACTCTGGCCTCACTCAGCAGCTCCTCATCGTCCAGGTGATAAACGGGAGGATTCCCCACTCACCTGTAGTTAGCGCGGCGTTCAAACTGCGCCGCAGGCTCGACTTCAGAGGTGACGCAATGCACTGATCCAGCAGAGCGAGCCACGACGAGGTGTAAAGAGGAACAGCTACCAAAGATTCTCAGGAAACAGAGTGAAACGTCTTCCAGGGAAAAAACATTTTCCTCTTCTGAGGAAGTCATTGATGGAAGCAACATGAAAATGTTGCAGTTTTGCAACTGTAGTGGAAAGTTTGCTCAAGTTTCTTCTGCAAAAAGCTCAAACTCAGCCAGATTGGATGGAGGGAATGAATAGAAGTTTTCAAATTGTGGACTCTATTAACTAATTAGGTGACTTCTGAAGAGACTTTGTTACACTGGATTGTATTTGGGGGTGCAAGAATAAAGGGGTTTGCATATAAATCCATGCCACACTTTTAAAAAATTTTAATTGTAAAACCATTTTGAACTCCTCTACCCTTACTTTTTATCCAGAATTATAACATTTTCTGTCGAAACTTGTGAGTAAAATATATTGAATGTCGTTTTTATTCGACTTCTTTAATTGCTTCTTTTTGACAGCAATGAAAATGTCTCCAGTAACTATTCGGCTTGTTTGCTTTGGTTTCTTTGAATTGCTGGAGATCCTTTTGTGCTAACAAAGTGTCAGCGAACACATGCGTCTCCAGATTCTCAGAAAGGTAAGGCTCTTTCCCTTAGTGCCGGATGTTTCCAGGTAAAATCTCAAACGGCTTTAATGTGAGGAAAAAAAGGGCAGAGTTTTACTACAACAATCAGATTGGAGCAAAAACATACCACACTATTATTGATTAACCATTTTTTCTTTTGTTGTCGTGCTTTTCGGACAAATGAGCAAACTTTTCTTCGCTCTTGCTGCTGATAAAATCTTTGTTATCGTTCAAGGTAGATGCAAAGTTCAAAGGATGTCATAGCTGTTTGCAAACCTTTAGGTGTAGAAATTAGCTTTGCAGCTAATCAGTATTTTTTTTATTTGGAACTTGTCTTTATTTCTGTTGATAAACTGAAGCTGATTCAATAATGTCAGAGGGTTTCGGTCGACCCTCTTTCTCCCCGGTCTGTTTTAATTGTCCATCTGAGACACACACTTGAGCAATAACAGTCAATCAGCTGGGGCATGTCTTTGTAACTGCACAGTTTGTGTAGGTGTGTTTTGTGTTAAACAGGCTAATAAAACTATTACTACATTCCATATGTGTGTTTGCTTGTTTCTTCATGTCTCATCTTTAACCACACCCATACGGGTTTTTTAGGAACAGCGATACGTTCATGTCACTGCGACCTTTGAAGCAGAAACAGTACAATCTGTGTGAAGTTCTTGTACGCTGGATCGGTGCCTGGTGAAAAGTATTCACGCTTTGTCACGCTGCAGCCGTAAAATTAAATGCATTTGGTCTGGATTTTAAGTGATAGAGTAAGTCAAGGCAGTGGAAACCTGAGAAGTGGAAGGGAAATGATACATGATATTTTAACTCTTTTATTTATAAATTGAAATCTAAAAAGTGTTATTTATATTGAGGTCTTAAAATAAAATCCATAAATCAGTGCAGAGAGGGATGACGGCTGCAAAAGATTAGGTTTGTTAACAAAAAGGAAGTGTTTATGTGACAGGTGGTACTTTTGAACACCGTTAGGAAACTCAAATTCAACTTACTGTAGGAAGAAAATTGTAAAACTTGGTATTTCAGGAGCTGGTTCTGATTAGGAAAAGTTTAAGAACAATTGATTTAAGTTTTATCAAAAGAGTGAGACCCTCACCAGGAAGTAGCTGGTCATAGTTTCTATCCTCTTCTTGTTATAATCTATATTAGCAGTTTAGATAAAAATGTCCCGTTTCAGTTTTACGCTGATGAAATGCCTTATATTCTCGCTAAAAGTAGTTTTTGAAGCAGCTTTTGATGTGGCTTAGTTCAATTTGGGTGATCTAAAACTCGGAAATCTAAAGTAATGTTGATTATAAGAGCATATCTAAATCACAGCTGATGCAGCCCATTATTACGTCTGCAGGCACTCAGATTGAGACTGTGTCTCAGTATAAACACAGAGGTTTTAGTTTTTATTGCTGGGCTTTGTTCCCCACATTCGACAGCTTGTAAAAAACATCTGAAGCAGAATTTGGGTTTTTATTTCAGAATTGGATCATGATATCTGTGGTTTTGTGATTTATAATTGTCAACTGCAGGAACAAGATGGCCATGCCTCACCATGCAGTTTTATGCTTATTTGTTCTACTTAAATTCAGAAATACAGCATAATTTGTTTTTGTTGTTTTTGTTTTTTTTTGCACATGATTTTATGTTGCGACCTATTTAGGAAGCAGTAACTTTCTAATAATAACATCCATACACATGTTGGTATAAAGGTTCACAAAATACAGAAAAATAAGTGAAAAAATGTAAGAGTTTTATCTTTTTAGCAATCCCTGCATTGTGTACATCTAGGTAATAAAACAGCAAATAAAATCCAGAAGTGTTTCTTGAGTGCATCTTTGCTGTAAAACGTTGGTTGAAACATCACAAGTGTTTCAAGGAGCGCGTCATAAAAGCTGAAATATGCACTTCTATTGGCATAGTGAGAAAATTATAAGAGGGCTGGCTACATTTTGTCTGCATGTTTAACAAAGCACAGTCTGTACTGCACCTTTCTGCTGCTTTGTAATTATTTACCATTCATGAGGAGCATCAAGTCCTGCAGGTAAAGCCACTCGGTGAGTCGGATTTTCTCACACTCAGAAAACCACACGAAATTCCTTTCAGTCCACAAACTGTGATGTTATTTTTAAGCTCTGTTTCATGTAACCTGCGACTCAACTTGTTTGTGGAGGAAACTGGGCCAGTTCAGTTATTTGTTGGCTTTTCTGCTGCAAGAAGCAATTTGCTCAACTTGTTTCTCATATTCTCTTGACAGTGAAACATTTCTGATGGGGATGCTTGCACTAAAATCGAGGATTTTGAGAAAGGAGGATCCAGAGGAACTGCAGCTGAAGCTCAGCTCTGGTTCTAGCTTCGACACACTCGCTCAGGCACCCCCACACACCATGCACCTGTGCAGGATTGTGCTGAAAAGTGCTGATAGCCGGGTGAAATAACTTCCTAATCACCTGCGACACCTCCTCTTTGTTTGAGCAGAGTGAGAAGTATCACAAGGCTCAACAGAGGACCCATTTTCTTCCTCAACCTGTTTGTCCAAGCCTGTTTTTTTTTTTTTTTTCCTGCTGGCTCCCTGAAACCACAAGCTCTTCATTTTATCCCCTAATGATAGCTTTTAAATCCACATCAGTACTCTCATTTGGTCTGAGGCGGTAAGTATTTCTGCAGACAATACGCGCACATGCAAACACACATTCACACCTGATAAACAGATTTTTACCCACTACCACCGCACATGTGCTCACATTTCCTCCTCAGATTCTCAATTTGAGATGGAACGGTTTCACTTGGTCCTTTTGGCCTCATTATGAGGATTTTAAAACCCAGATCACACCTCTATGAACCTGCAGTACAAAAATATGCACTATTTCAAGCTTTACAGTATGATTCTGATGGTAGTAGATCGTGGATGATGATGTTGTCCTTGACATGCAGAGGCAAACACAACTCACTGCGCATGGGTTTGCATAATTTATATCCAGAAATATGAACTGGAGTAGAGATATGGAACTAGAACTGGGCAGAAAATGAGAGAAAAAAACAAAAACAAAGAATACCTTCAAAACTCTGAAAACAGTGTGACTCAAATGTTCTAATTTTCATAGCTTTTGTAGATGACATTAAAATCAGCAGGGGGAAAAATTTTCTCCTCCATCAGGCCCAACAGGAAGTCTCTAACTTAATAGTAAAAGTTTGTTTCTGAGAGAAAAATATGCACAATAAAATGACACGAAGGGAGGATAAATTTAAAATAAATGTATTATTGCTGTTTTTATTGCTATTTTTACATCAAAAATGATTTACGGCCTGCTAACTAATGCCCAAAGCAGTCGAACTCTGATTTTGAGGATTTATCCTCAGTGATGAACTCCAGGTCTTTGAGGTTGGAAGGCCTCCTTACCATGACCCTAATCTTTAACTCACTCCACAGATTCTCAATCAGACTTGAGCCAGTACTTTTAGTGGGCCACTCCAAAACGTTTATATAAATTAAAGGTTACGTTAAGATTATTCCAGGTATGAAATAAATGTGGGATCATCTGTCTAACCTCAAAACTTGTAAACACTGGAAGGATGTTAAAGCAGACAAAAATTAAAACGTCAGTTTTTCTTCAGAGCGATAATAGCAGCGTTTAATTGACCAGATCGGATATTTTTTTGCAACGGTGAATCTTTTTTTTAGCACCAGATTTATTTAGAGACTGTATATTCATTTGTTCAAATCTGAGAAACAAAAAAACATAAACACTAAAATCCCCAACTTTGATTTAAGCTTTCATTGGACAATAATGTTATGACTGAACCAAATACCAAGTCAATAATTAACTCTAATCTAATTTAAACCCAACAAGCGGGAAACATGTTTAGTCTTTCTGGATGTTAAACACCAGCTCAAGCTCAGGCAAAGAAATGTGAAGAGAAAACCGTTTAAATCAGGATTTCTTTACCACTAAAGAATAAAAACTTAAACATACAGACTATTCAAACCTGGATTTAATGACTGTAGACGGATTACTGATTCTTGAAGACACAGTTTATAATTTGTGTAAACATCTTAGTTCACCCAAATCTTGTCCAGCCTTGTCTTCATGATCTAAACATCTTCTACTCCTGAGAGCTGGATGCAACTTTACACACCTATTTTTACTTTTTTTCTCCATTATAAGTGGAAAATAAAACGTTTCAATCATAATAATTCATCAGAAAAGGCAGTTTTTTCTTGGCTTTTGTAAACAAATATCAATTACTTGTTGATACATTTGCTCTCATTGCCTTTGAATGCACTGACAAACTTAGATGTCTGTCAGGAGAGACAAAACATGAATGAGACATGCTGTCTGAGTCTATTCACTTTTCAACGAGACGTTAATTGCAGTCATTTTCTATAGTATTAGGGGCCTGTTAAGCTTTCTGCAGCTAATGAACTCCTTCTGTCATCCATCTGTGCCTTGTTTTGTGTCAGTCTGTTATTATGTATGCAAACAGAAAGCAAAAAATAAATAAATCAAATGCTAACTCTTATAAATTTTGTAACCTCTGGGGACAAATATATGGGATATAATTTCAACATTGGGGTATTTGAGAGAAAAGGACTCAGATTTTACTCTAATTCACTCAACACCTCAGCCGTCTTCACCCTCCTCCTCCCAAGCCGTCTCAGGTTACCTGCAGTCAGGTATGATGCCCTGAGGCCTCTGCTTAAATCCCAGCCCAGACGTCTGCACCCCCGCTGCATTAGTCCCCCATCTTTAATGGGGCCCCTGCATTGTGACGGGTCTCTTGCTTTGTGTGGAGGCTGTTGGACGACCGTCCTTACTGAATGCTGAAGCTCGGCTGTGTGGCCGTCGGGCTCCCAGCAGCTCCTGTGAGGCCTCATTGACCCTTTGAATGGGGTCATCCCACCAGGATACCAAAAATACAAAAAAAAACTCAACCAAACAGAGGAATGTGGGAGAAATGTTGCTTCTTCGACCAACAGATTCATAAAAGCTCCAGAAAAGTCAGATTTTGTTTTAATCTCTGACAATGCTGGTTATTTCACTCTTCGACCATTCTCTACTGTCAGTATTGGTCTTTTCCATCAGTCAAGGATGCTTCATGTCCACCATGGGAACATTTTGTACGCAACTTGACTTTAATGGTTTATATCAATGTTTTTACGATACTCAATGGAAATGTGTTTCCAATCAGTTTCAAGTGGATGATCAAGAGTTATTCTGATTTATTCAATATCTCAATATTTCTCTCTCTTTGCACTTCAGTTCTTGTGAAGGAAAATTGTCCTGACCTGAACTGTGTCATTGCCAATTTGAGGAAAATAACAAATATCCATGTTTTTGAGGAGTATGGCATATTTTCTTCGTACACGGATGTTGGATTTTCCACGTTCCCGGTCAGAAAAGCTCTAAGTGTGTCCCCTGAACTGGAGTTAAGATTTGGAAAGTTGGAGTTCACCAATTCTGATTTCAGCATCCAAGTATGTCACAAATATAAAGACGTAGTTCCTGTACCAGCTAGTTGTGCTGCTACTGGCTAAAACCGAGACATCTTGAAGTTAGCAGTACGTTTTGGGTTGATGTCTGTTTTTGTTTTTCTTCATGTTGGGTAATGAGTAACAGAAGCAATTACAGACTAGAAACAAATTATTAATAAGCTCTACGAGCATGTAGCTAATCATTAGCCGCTAACAAAATTAGCGAGCATCTGCTTTGGGGTTTACTTCCCATCTCTGTTGTACTTAAGAGTTATTTCGCACATCTATGTTGTTCAAATCTGAACTTCAAGGTTCTACACTTAACATAGCTTTGTATAAAAACAAAATAAATTAACATTTTCAGTACTTTTTTACCATTAGGACTGCCTTAGAATTGGAAAAATAAACAAAAAAAACACATTTTTAAAATTTCTAAACATGAACTAGTGTTTACAAATTGTATGGAATACATTTAATCAATTGAAGAAAATTAAAAGAATTTCAAAACCTTGTCTCGTCTTGTACGTCCAAGCTGCTTTGTGTTGCCTAGTCTTATAACCAGGAGAACTTCAGAAGGTGTTTGTTGATTTGAGGGTTGATTACATCATCCTGTTTTATTTTCAGTCCTTTTTCACATATATGTTGTTCTCGGCATAAAGACACAAATGTAAGAATTTCTATATAACTGTGCAATGCCATTTTTTAAAATGTCCCAAGTAACAATAAACTGTTTTGAAAGAAAAGAAATAAAGACACAAAGCCAACAAATTATTTCCCAGGGCTGAATTGATAAAAGGGTTTGCTTTCATAAATTGTAAAAAAATTATGAAAGCACATTAAATTTCTTAATGTACTGCACCAAAATGTAAAACGTTGGTTCAATTTCAGATCTTGTATTTCTAACCTGTCGGCTGCTCAGGCCATTGCTGTGAGAGGAAAACAAGAAATCAGTTTAATCTAAGTTTGGACGCCACTTTAACTTCTGCAGGATGCGACAGTTAAAACTTCCAGTCAGCGTCGGCCTCTGTTTTGAATTCTTTCCCTCTTTCCTAATCAAAGACCAGGCCGCTATCAGATCAGGCCACATTTTAACGTCATTCAGTGAACCAACAAACCGGCTAAGCGTTCTCTCTCATCACGTTTTATAGGAGTGAAGAGGAGAACAACTGTGATGCTAATTTTGTTTGTTTCTATTTCTGGAGAACTTTAAAGTGATGCTCTGCATTAATGTTAATGAGTAAACTTTAAAGGTGATTACAGATACTAATCTCAGTGCTGTTTTGTCTCATGAATGTCTCTTCTAAGTAAAAACATGATTCTGAAAAAAAAATAATTAACTGAAGAAATGCAACATATATACTAGAGATGCTGCAATCACTTTTCTAGGGACCTGATCCAACCTAAACATGAATATCTGCCATTATTTTCCAATCTGGAAAGGTTTTACTTGGCAATTTATTGCTGTTTTAAATTATGATATAGTATAAGATAAACTGTCAGCTTTACTGCAGCATTTTTGCCCATATCTTCCGCTCTAATTGAACTTGCAAGACTGATAATTACATGTCGTTTTACGTCCTTGTTAGCTGCAGAGCTGCTAATTATAAACTACAGGCTATGAGGAGGGAGTGCAAAGATTATCAAATGTAATTGTAGTTGCTCCTTTTAACCGTGTAATTTTTGATAGAAGGATTTAAAATCCTGCAACATTCAGGAAGAAAGACATTTGGCAATGACTTGACAAATCTTTCTGTAATGTATTCGTAAACAAACTCTTTATGCAGTGAGAAATATGTCATACAGATGTATAATAAACATGTTTAGTTATTAGTGAAAGTCAAAAACATATAATGGTGACAGTTGGTTTTATTAGGGATTAGCATAGTTAGCATAGTTAGCATTTCTAACTGTAAAAGTTGCATATTTTCTAAACTGTAAGTTTCTTCCTTGAGTCAAAGAGCTGCCAACATTTATAAATTTAATATGTTTCATTACAGATCGAGGTTAAATGCTCTAAAAGAAAAAGTAAACAACTTTCTGTAATCTAGTTAGCCTTTTATCTTGTTTACTGAAGCTCATTCCAGCTCTTCTATAAAGCTGCAAGCTGGGCGGCCATTTTATTATTTTGTTTATTGAGAAACTTTTCTTATCATAAATATTCTGATTTGTAAATTTATGTTAGATAAGTCTAGATAAAACAAAAAACTGACAGTATTGCAGATTTTATTTATTTTTTGTTATTTTCACCAGTTTTTTCCATTAAAGCATCAACAAATATCAATAAATTCAAAGAATAATTAAATGGAGTTACTATGTGCAGTTTGTTACAAATCACATTTTTTTTTATGTGACTGTTGTCCTGAAGAACATTTTAAATGTTCAAGAGTATTTGTCTCTGTGGGACTATGATTGCTGTTGTCTAAAAATAACCAATCAGGGTTTCCCTCTGTGTATTATAAGCCTGGCGGGCCACCAGGCTTTATTTGTACCCCCATCAGGCTTAGCCTTGTTAATTTATTCATATTTTTTTTAACGATTGCCTTTTTTAAAGACTAGTTGATACATAACTATCAAGTGATATTTTCAAATTTCCTGTCAACTATAAACATGTTTTACCTCAAAAACATGGCGGGCAGCTGAAGGACAGCCCTAGTGCCTGGGGAAAACCCTGAGTAATAAAACATTTTTTTTATCATCACTGTTAAACTATTGTGAATAAATTTGAATAAATCTATATCAAGTATTATAACATAGAGTTTCGCTCTCATGTTACATGTTTCCTTGGAAATCCAAATTCTCTCCTTTAATTTCTAAAGTTTTCAGATCTGACATTTATGAACAGTTTGGATTAAATTCCTTAAAGACACCTTACCTATTAACTCTGCACACTGTGACTTTTAAAACTTGTTTGTTTCCTGGTAGGAGTCAGGTCAACACGCAGATTAGATGTATTTAAAAAGAAGAGAGTGTATATAGGAGCTTTTGGGAAGACAGTAGTTCTTAGGCAACCTTATACTGACGGTCACACAGATAAACCTGAGGTTGCCTCTGCTGATTGAGTCTCATGTTTCTGCAGCTCACAGTGAATCTTAGCGGATAATAATGGAGACTGAGCCCGACTCCATTGTGCCCTTGCATTGTGTTACATGGGAATGAGGGCGGCAGGAAACCTTCCTTTTGTTGAGCCCTTAATATTTTGTATTATCACTGCAGCAATGGCGCATCGTACAAACCCAGAGCGCACACACTCACACACGCACACACGTCTCCATCATGTGCAAGAGAGGGAGCTTTGCCACTTCAAAGCCTTCAGTGTGTGCACAAAGCAAATGGCAGGAGGAGGAAAATTAGAGGGGGGACAAGGGTGCTTCTTCAGAGGGACAGGAAGCAAATCGGAAGAGCCTTTAATCTCCCACCACCCGGCCAAATCGAACACCCAGGCGAGATGACGTCTGTGGCCATAAATTTGTCAAGCATATAAAAATCATTGCTGTCCCAGATCAAGCTGTCCCCATCAAGTCACAGGTTGTATTTCATTGTATTCTTGGTGTCTCTATGACCAGCTTTGTGTAGGTATTACGTTTCTAGTCTGCAGTGACAATAAAAAAGGAGTCCTGGATATTATCCTAGTCTACTTTAACAAGACAAAACTATTGTTCTGAGAGAGAAAATTAATTAAAGATGACCTATTATGCTTTCTTGAACTGGTTAAAACACGTTCACAAAATTTTTTGCACAAAATCATTCTTAAGATGTTAGTCTTCTCAGTTCTTCTTATTTTGAGTTCCTTTAGGATGTGCCGTTTTAAATCACTTTAAATTCAGATAAGCTGCTCCTGGCCACACCACCCAACTCAACGATCACACTCACACGTGAAAATGGCTGCCAACAGATAGGCAATTATACAACTGTACATCTTTGAAAAGCAGAAGTAGAGCCTCCTGCACAACCAACAAGAAAAGTTTCTTACTGACGTCATATTGGACTTCAGATGGATTCCCTGTCATTTCTGGCTGATGATAGTTTGAAGTATTTTTATTTTTTGCTGAGAAGCTTAAAACGTCTCAACTAACTTTTATTTCAAGACTCACCAAACGTGTCTGCAAATTACTTAAAATGCTTCTGGTATCACTGTAAATGTTAAATAATCTCTAATTTTGTGTCTTGCTACTACTGAAGCAAGTAGTTTTTGGATGGTAAGTCAACAACTAAAACACTTTCAGCCATTGTGTAGCACAAAAAGCAGTAAGTCAGTAAATAAAGTTAAGGTTTATGAAGCGTTTTTCACAGACATAAAATCACAAAGCGCTGTACAATAAAAATTGCACAACACTTAAATTATGCAAAGAATAAAACAAGCATCAGAAACACTTCAGTTATAGCTCATACGCCTGGGAAAATAAGTGTTTTCAGTTAGAACATTTGTCTTTTCCAGCTGCCATTGCAGAGCACATAGAGCAGAAAAATAACCACTGACCAAATGTGCCGGAACTCAGCTTGGGTTGCTAGGTAACAGGGCTGAGCTTGGCCGGGGCTGCTGGGTAACCATGCAGTGGCTGTCAAACGTGACTCAATAATCGTCAGGTTTTTGAAATGACTCATTTTCCAGATACCAAAAAACATAAACTTATTGCCAATAAACGGCTGAGTGTCTGGGTTTTTTTAAAGCACTTTGGATGTTTTTTGAAGAAAAGATGTCCCGGATCTCTGCTGGGGTTGCTTGGTGAAAGCAGTGCCGCTGATTTGTTACATTAAGGAGGTTTTTGAAACGGCTCATTTTCTAGACACCTGAAAACATTAACTTAACAAAAGAAAAGGCTGTTTTTTTAAGAGTTTCAGTTATTTTTAGAAGCAGTTGGAACCCAAATCAAAGTCCTTAAGAACAGATTCAATGTTTTTTTTTCTCCATCAAAGCAAACGGAAGAAGAAAAATGTCTCATGTGAGCTGTAACCCTTTAACCTGAGCCCCCATGCTCCTGCAGCTCATCATCTCTCTCTTTTTTGTGACAACCTACAATTTTTTTAAGCAGCCCTGGAGATGTGTTGAAGATAAGCCATCCTGCTTAATACGACCCAGGATTTCTCGGCAGGTTTCCTGCAGGCGACTCGTTCCCGCGGGCCGCGGATCTCGCGTAGCGGCGTCGTATTTCAAAGATGTTGTCGGACATGCATGAGGGGGGCCTTGAACACGTCTTGTAATTAGCAGCAGAGAAATAATCCAAAAGGAAGTTTCATAAACAGATGATGGTTTCAGTCGTGATTCTGAGATGAAGTGTGACTTTTCTGGGGGGGTTTTAAGCTAAAGGAGACATCCACGACACCATGAAAGGCAGTCGTTGAAGTGATTAGTGGCCACAGCTTTTTGGTGAAGTCACACTCTTTAATTACTGAAAACACCAATGGAGGTAAATGCTCCATCATCTGATAGCATCTGGAGTTGAACACCCACCTCCTTCTCTGATCAACATTAAACACAGTAAACGCCTGAGCTTCAACAGTCACAAAAGAACATTTTAATTGTTGGGGAAATTATCATCTTTATTTTATTGAATTCGATGTAGCAAGTACTTCTCAATTATTTTGATACCATCAATAGGTTAACTTATTTCAGTAATTAAATTTCCACAGGGTGAGATTTTATCACATATAATTAGATTTTTATGTCTGACAGTGAATGATAACCTAAAATCATGTTTCAGTTGCATTTCATTTATTTGGTACTATGTTATTTAAATGAATTATTTTCATTTTGCTCATTAAAGTAACAATATTTCCACATAAATTAAATCATCATCTCAAAAGGAGATGATTTATTACCATCTACTCTGTACTTGACTAACATTTTTACCAAATACGTTTTACTCTTACTGGAGTAATTTATTGGATGGTTACTTTTTTACTTTTACTTGAGTAAAAATATGTTGAAGTAATGCTACTCTTACATTTTGGGTCTCAACCCATCTCTGCCTAAAATTCAGTATCCCAGAAAAGTAGAATATCTCACCAGTAAACGCCTGTTTTAAATCCAGAAATCTTGTGTTATACTCTGCTTGTGGACCTTTTTCAACCACATTTTTTCCTTCCACTTAACTTTAGATTAACTATATTTGCACAATCATATTTAAGTGTAAAAATAGATATGTTTCAAGACACTTTTAAGCTATTTAACTTATTGATATGTATTTTATTCTGAAAGCAGTCCACTGACACTCACCTCTTCCTTTTATGACTGATATCTTAATTGATTTTGTGGCTCATGTGTGATTTATTATCTCCTGCTGATTAACATTTTGTCAAACTTAAATGTGGAAGAGCAGACTTACTCATCCAGCAGCTGCCTCCTTTCATGTGCTGTGAATCAGTCGTATTTGTTTGCTTAATTTACTGTTCAAAGAAGAAAATGAATCACGAAGAGCAAATACTGAGTTTGTTGGAGTTACAAAAGTACTTGAGTAAGAAGGCAGGTGAAATGTCCAGGTGGAGATCCTCAGGCAGGTCATTCCAGAGCCAACAGGCATGTCACCTTTGAACTATGACCTCTGAAGAGTCAGAATGTGCCAGCTTTCAAGACGCAGACTGTTTGTAATGAAAACTAAAATTAGATAAATTGTGTCAAATGTATTTCTTAAAAAGAAAATACTTCTCAGCGGTTTTATGACTGAATTTTTATAAATATATTCATATACTTGTGCTCATTTTCCGAGGTTTTCGTCTGACTCAGCCAGTCGGTTTACCCAAAGCAACATTTTAGTTGCCTAGTTACACAGTTGTATTTATAATGTGTTAACCACTTGGTGTGATTTACGTTATTAATAACTTTTAAGTGGATAATTGGTTGTAAATTTTAAAAAAATATATAATAAAATTTATCCCAGTGTCACAATAAAATCAGAAAAGTCTTATGACAAAGTAATGTTAGTAGCAGACTAATATAATCCAGATTAACAAGAAGCAAAAACAGCTGGTGTCAAAATGTGTGATAAATAACACCAATAATAATTTCCACATGTGAACAAAATTAATTGACAAACTATGTCTTTCTATAGTATTCACAACTCCTAACTTTTTTATATTTTGTCAAGTTACAACTACAAACTTTGATGTATTTTATTAGGTCTCCTAATTAATAAATACAGTCATTCTATTTATAATTTAATCACAGAGAGTATTAGAAAAGAAAGCGCGTCATGAAGACCAAAGAGCAAAGCAGACACATCAGGCAGAAAGATGTGAAAACATTTAAAACAGGGTTAAGTAAAAAAATATTCCAGCTTTGAAACTAAATAATAACTACACAAAATAATGATCAATCCATCATTTGAAGATTTAGACAGCATGATATGAAACAACCAAGAAGCCCAGGCTAACTCTGGATGAGCTGTAGAGATCCGCAGCTCAGGTGGGAGAATATTCTGACATGAAAACCTAATGAGCTGTTCATTTATTATAGCCATTTTAAAGGTCAAACCTTCAGGGAAACACACCATGAGTTAGAGATCTGACATATATAATTGTCAAAGGTAATCTATGACTCTTCCTCGAATACGTTAGGATAGGTTTATGGGCTTTATACAACATGTTTAGTACATTTTTTGCACAAAATCATTGTTAGATATTGAGATTTAAGTCTGGTCAGTTCTATTTTAAGCTCCTTTCAGAAAGAGATGCTTTGGGGAGTCTTGTCACTTTAAATCCAAATAAGCTGCTGCTAGCCATGCCCCCCAACTCAACATTTACACTCACGTGAAAATGGCTACAAACAGATTATACTCTTCTCTTGCTTTGAGAAGCACAAGAACAGCCTCCCGCACAACCAAGAAGAAAGCAGCAGGTAGTTTCTAAATAGTGAGTCAACAGCAAAACACTATATTTTTCCAGCAGCCATTGTACAGCAGAAAAAACAGCTGACAAAATGTGCTGGAATGTGGCTTGGGTTGCTAGGTAACAGGGCTGTGCTTGGCTGGGGTTGCTAGGTAACGGTGCAGTGGCCGTCGAATATGACTCAGTAATCGGGAGGTTATTGACTCCAGACTTCCAGATAACAAAAAACATGAACTTATGGCCAAGAAACGGCTGGGTGTTTGGTTTTTTAAGCAATTGGGCCGTTTTTAGAAGCAGTTGAGAGACAAATGGATGTACAAAAACATTCAAAAGGTGAATTTTGCATAATAGGTACCTTTGAAATCAAAGTTTCCGATAGAAAATATGAAAGTCGGTGAAACGAATAAGTAAGGATGTGTTATAATATTCAAGGTGGAGAGAGCTTAGTTGGGAGTAAGTATTTAAAAACCAAAAGCTTTGGCAGATCTGTTTTACAGTCTGATGTTTTCAACAAAAATAAACCAGAATGAGGAAGCAGTCGAGTAAAAACTAATAACATTCTGACTCAATTAATAAGTCGGTAGCTGCCAAGTCTTGGTAATCATGCAAAATTGGTTGAATTATAGATCAAAAGGTGAAGCAGAAGCGGTTGCCAGGTTTGCCTTTTGTCCAGCTTTAAGAGCTTTTGTAGAGGAATAATATTCTCTGTGAAAAACGTCAGAGACAGCTGCCAATCTCTTAAGGTTCGGATGCCCACAGAAGAGGTTAGGCCATCGTGTCAGGCAAAAATCCGAGCCTCCGCAGACCTCTGTCATCATTTTAGATGTCACTGACAGCAGAATTAGAAAAAGGCTGAACAAGTAAGAAACTCTTCTCTCCAAAAAGAAACATGGCGGTGACACTCAAGATTGAAAAGCTGCATCTGAACAAACCACAAGACTTTTGGAACAATGTCCGCTCAGACAGACGGGTCCGGCTTGCAGATGTCTGGCCATTATACACGTTCTGAGAAAACCCGACCACATAATCTACACAAATAGCTTTGCTCTACCTCTTGCTGGAACATTACTCACAAATATGGGGTTTATTCACTGGGTTTCATAGCCTCTGAGGTTGGAAGAGTCTGTGAGAAAATTTTATACTTTTTATGTAACTTCTCCATATTTTCTTGGTCAAATAAAGATATAGTTAGTGCAAACATTAAGTTGTTAAAGTATGATTTCAAACATTCAATAAATGTTTCGGAGCTTTAAATAACCTTTACGAACTGAAGCATTGCAACAAAACTCTACTATGATGGAAGAAAAATAGAGCTTTATGCAGAATATGTTTCTGTCAATGCAAACAGCAAAAAATAAACTACAATACATTAAATATGTTCTTCTACAAGATTAAGGTTTTTTTTTTCCCGAATTGGTCAAGAACAAAAACAGTGCCTCTCAAAAATATTCATACAATTATACTCTTCATTTGCTTTGAAAAGCAAAAAAGAGGCTCCTGCACAACCAAGAAGAAAGCAGCAGGTAATTCCTAAATGGTAAGTCAACAACAAAACACTTTTCCAGCAGCCATTGTACAGAACATCCAGGAGAAAAAAACAGCTGAGCAAATGTACGGGAGTTCAGCTTGGGTTGCTCGCTCCAATGGCTAGCTCTAGTGGCTAGCTCCAATGGCTAGCAACAAACTCACTATACCACCATTGATTGATTGCTAGCCAAATAGGTTGGCTAACAATTGTTAAGTTTGTCAGTAAATTTTATTTGGATTTTAAGTGACAGACCAACACAAAGTATTGCAGAATTATGAAATACACTGCAAAAATGCAAAATCTTACCAAATGTTTGTAGTTTAGCTTCTAGTGCAAATATCTTAGTACACATGAAATAAGATGAAACTAACCTATGAGTAACTTTTTAACAAGATGTAGGAATCTGTTTTAAGTCAATAATTTCTTAATATAGATGAAGAAGTACAAGTTATAAGTGAAATAAGCTGCCAGAAACAATGAAATTTTTTTCCATGTTATAAGTTAAAACGTCTTGTTCCACATGTATGTACAAATATTGTGAATTCAGAAGGCAGTTGGTTGCACTGGATTGTATTTTGGTCTATCTGAGTAAAGAGGTTTGAATACAAACTCATGCCTCAGGTTTCTAAAATGATGCACCAATTTCTGGCCACGACAAGAACTCCAGTCGTTCTGTAGTTTTGATTTGTAATGGTCAATGTGTCGCTGTCGGTTTTGCCCAGGTCTTTCTTGAAAAAGAGATTTTTAATCTCAATGAGACATGCCTGATTAAAAAAAGGTTGCAAACATATAGACGACAGTGGAAATTATTTCTGCATTGTGATAAGTGTTTTGCATGTTCCTCAGTTATTTCATAATGAGAAGAGTGTGAACAAATGGTGACTTTACATGTTGTTTTACAAGAATAAAAAAACTCCTACACACTCAAGTTGTTAAAACGACATCAAGAAGCTCAATGGAAAATTTAGAAAATGTTCTGTAACTTTTCTGGTTTCAGACTCGTGGGCCAAGGAGGAGGAGATGCAGTAAATCTTTGAGAAAGTCGTTTGCATGCTTGTAATATTCAGAATGCTTTTGCATTTTTGAAAATGCCTTCATGCCATCTGCGTCTGTTTTCTTTATGCCCACAATAAACCAGAGACAATTGATGTTGAACAAAGAGAAACTAATCTGTAAAAAAACCTTCGACCTCCAGATCTCATTAGGGGAAAATTCAGCACCAAACCCTTGAATTTTTCCATTTTCTACTCTGAATATAAACTCTTTAACACAAATAGCTTCTCATTTTTCCTGGGAAAAATATCTGTCATAACATTTATCTTGATTTTCTGCAAATACACACCGAGTACAAGCTAAAAGAATCAGTAACAGAAACCTGTACACACAGTTAGATAAGATAAACCCGGCAGGCCAAGCCACAGATCCGTTCTGAGTTGTAAAACTCTCTGGCATATTTGCTGTAGATTAGATTAAAATCTGGCACATTACCAGATTCAATAACTTATGCTGCAAATGTTTTATTTACACAAAAGCAAAGATAAGGCCGCAACCTCTGCAAACAGTTTGCTTCGGGCTGCCTGAAGGACGAAAGCGTACGTGTGCGCTCTCTGGGACAAGGCCCGCAGATAAAACGTGTTAATTACCCATTACTGGAACTGGCTGGTCATACCCAGAACAATGACTTATGCTGCTGCCGCCATCAGAAGAGAGGCAAGTCATGGCATATAACAGCACCAGCAATTATCCCTCAATATGCTTTGTTTCCAATCATACAAAATGTCTCTATGATGAGCCGATGATGAGTAATAAGTAAGAGCGTGGACCATGTGCAGTCTTGTTATATTTGCAGATAAAAATCCTCCCTGTTGATCTGGATGGACAGAAAGCTGAGCTATTTAGAAACCCAATTAAGCCAAAAAGAGCAAAGCAAACAAGAATCTGTCTTACTTTTGATTAAAATTTCAATTATTCTAAAATTGAAATAAATCTTAGAACTTATTTTGAATTCTGAAGTAAATTCTAGAATTTATTTCAGAATAAATTCTAAAATAATAAATTTTTAAAATTCATTCTAAATATTTATTTAGAATTTATTTTAGAATAAATTATAAAATATATTTTTTAGAATTTATTCAAAACTTTTAAATTTAGAATAATATTTAAAAATGTAAAATTTAGAATAAAATTTAAAATGTAAAAATGTTTAAACTTATTCTAAAATTTAGAATTAAAATTAAAATTTTTATATTTTAAATTTTAAATAAAACAATTTAGTAAAAAAAACCTAATTTTAAATTATTATTTTTTTTTATTTTAAAACAATGAAGCAGTGACTAATATCCTGAGTTTCTATTAGCCTTTTCTACTTGTCATTATGTAAAAGAAAAGCCTCTAACTTTTGAGGAATATGAACAATTAAACAAAATAGAGGCACTTCTATCAGTAAAAACACAAAACAGAATATTATTTGTAGATTAACATGCAGATTTACTGATTCAATTAACAGGTTGAATTTGCTGGAAATTGGATTCAAAAGCATAACTCTCTAAGTAACGTTCTTTGTCACAAGAAGCTGCTGCTTTTTGTTTCACTTTGGTAAAAAGGAAAGAATAACTCAACTTTTGATATATTAAGTATTTGTTTTCTCTCTCCGTTGCTCTGGCTTTTGGCAGGGACACGTCCAGTTTCAAGGAGGAACAGCCAACATATTCTTGCTTTTTGACTCATGCCCAAAATATGTTATGGTTACTCATACAGAGATTAAGAAGCTGTGACTAAGATTTAAGTTTTCTTTGCACGTTAGTTATTAAACATTACAATGTCAAGGCTTGTCAACCTGTCCCAAAGGTTTAAAGGTTAATTTAACAAGACTCATTAAGTTCCCCTTTTTGAAACTCCCTTTTCGCCAAATAAAATTAAAGACAACAGCTCATAGGAAACAGAAATTTGTTTAAAAAATGTTTTTTTTGAGTTTTAGGCCTATTAACAGAGGTAAGAGGAGAAATACCTCAAAATAATTTCACTCAAGTTGAGATAAAAGGCAGTAAAACTACTCCTAGAAACTAATTCACCCAAATAAACTTGCCAAGTTATTAAATATTATTTCAACTGAAGTTTTTTTCATAATTTACCACATAAAACCTAAAGCTCCAGTGTGTTTTGTTGGGAGTGTTATATAATACATCAATATAAGCGATTGCAGAGTCAATAATATGAAACTCTATTCACTTTTATAAGCTTCAGAGTTATTTTTCTATCAGTCTTTTAGATCTAGAAACTTATTTTTGCCCATTTCTCTTTTCCAAATAGCTCAGGTTCAGTCAGATTCAATGGGTTATTTCTGTGAGCATCCATTTTTAAATCTTTGTCACTAATCTGTTGTTCTGGACTTTGATTAGGCCATCCTAAGACTCTCCATCCTAGCTACACCCTTAAACAGAAATGTGGTTTATGTGCAAATCCAATTTATTTATAAAGTATGTGATGGACCGAGTTAAAAACAGGAGGAGTAACAGGATATATTAGAATAATAGCTTTTTTTTATTATTATTATTATTTTAACCCAAAGATTATAAATGACAAAAGATAAACTGAGCTCATAAAAGAGGTCAAAGAAACAAAACTGAACTCAGGCAAAAAATGTAAACAAACTAGCTGCACAAACAAACATAACTGACCTACCAAAGAAATGACAAACAGGGGTTTATATACTGGCTGATCAGACCAATTAAGACACAATAAACAGAAAACAATTACAAATAACACACAAACAAATAACAGTACAGTCAAGTTTGGCTAAACTAAAGACCCAAAAATGAAAATCAAACATATTAAACTTTAAATACTAATATTTACTTAAATACAAAACTTATCCAAACAAAGAAACTACAAATTCCCCCTGCAAGCAGGAACTAGTGGTGCAGTCCAATCAGCATTTAAGCCTGCTGAGCCTCGGCCTCCATCTTTTGTCTGGCCTCTCCAAGGCAGGTAAGTACTGTCAGGAAAAAACAAAGAATTAATCTTAAGCAAACAAAATTAACTTTAAGTTGCTATAAATACATATCTTAACTAAATGTGTGCGCTAACAAATAGAACAAATGTATCCAAATCAACTAATAAATGTTTTTATTGAAACTAAAGTGTCGTTGTGTTTGTATGAAAAAATAAATTGTGCATAAAAAGAGTTACCGACATAGGAGTGTGGCCATGGATTTGGCCACCACAAATAACAAGATAAATAAAAACATAAAAACTAAACAGTCGTAAAGGACTCAAACTGTGATGAAAGTCATTGGAAATAAGAGTTACAAACAGAAAAGAAAGAAGTTTGTTTAAGTTTTAGAAGCGTACTGTTACTTCTGAAAGAAAATGGTAGGACTGAATTTTATTTACGAATAAAAGAGTAACAGGGGCTAAATGTAGATGTTCGCCTCACTTTTTGGCTTTTATAAAACATCCCTAAAAGGGAGAATAATTTCTCTTTCACTTTCACTGAACTTTACTGAAGTTTGTGGCTGTAACATAACAAAACGTAAAAAAGCTAACTTCTAAACTATTTGTTTTTTCTTTTGTTCTGCAGTGGAGGTCAGCTTTAAAAAAGTAATTTCATTATTGCCTAACTTGCTCTTTGCTTTTACCACAGTAATCCGAGATCTGCATTACTTCACTTTGTGCAAACTCTTCATTATGTCACTTAAACTGTGAGTACAATAGTAGACTATCTCTTTAATCCCTAAGTAATCAGAATTAGCGAGACTTATTAATCCCTGCAGGGAAATTCCAGCAGTATAAACAAAATTAAAATCCACCATAAAATGTCCAAGTAGCTTTAATTACACCTGCTATGCAGAGAAAAGTAAACGCTGGATCTTTTTCTCTTTTTTTCTCCTTAAGTAATCTTGGAGCTGGAAACGCTTTCAACACATGAAAAACGCCTACAGCTCGTAAAAAAAACCCCAAACTGGACAATGAATCTGGAGTTGTTAAAAATTTATAGTGAAATACCCCTGCCTGTTCCCTCACCCTTGTACGCACAAGCCGAAGTCAAACATTTACTGACCCTAAAAATAAAATGTTTTCTGCAGATTGTATAATTACACGGCGCGGGGAGTGGAGATGTTAGCATGTAATGCAATGCCTCTTGTGTGTGTTTGTGGAGGGAAGGGGTTGCGGAAACGGGAGGCAGATGGGGCGGGGGAGCTTCGCTACAATGTAATTAAAATACGATGGCCTTTGCAGAGCTCAACATGTTATTGTCTTCTCAACCTCAACTGCAAAAATAGACCTGTTTTCTTTTTCTCGCTCCATATGCTTCTGACCGATCTGAGGGATGGATTCAGCTTTGAGGCGGCGATGATCAACGTCTTGTGAAATGCCGGCCTTTGGCATAGTTTCTATCAAATTCCTATACCTGTACATAGTAGCTGCATGTGTATCCGCTGTAAAACTGTCAGCACGATAAATCCAACTTGCACAAAAAGGTCATTAAAAACCTCAGGTAAAACTCCAACCGGTCCCATTCCCCGGGTTTCACCCCAGACTGTCCACAGCCTGTCTTTCTGACTTATGCAATTCCATCCGAGAGGCATTTTATTGAAGTGGTTGCCTATTTGCCCTCGCATTAAACGCCTGAGGAATGCGTCCCTGGGTTTGCTGAGGTTGTTTTGATGTGCATTCAAAAAGCCTGTGTGCAGAAGGAGCTCATTCACAGCTCGCATGGACTCAATGGCTTCATTTGTCCTTGAAGGTAAACACTCGCAGAGAGGAGGCCCACAAATATGGCCTTTTCAAATGCCAGCACCCCCTCGGCTCTCCATCATATGTGACAATGAACAAATTCCTATTCAAAAGCGCTTACTGTGCGATAGCGTAACCATTGTGGCGGCGTCAACACACCTGAGCAAATGACCGAACCACATCAGTGCTGAACAAAGCCGGCCTTGAACTGTAAACGTGACGTACATGTGTGTGTGGGACACTCAGACAGGGTAAGTGCCATTTTTCATTAGGGAGTCTGACAAGCTGATGTTAGCGAGTTATTTAGCTGTGTTGTCCGCCTCTTCAGCAGTATGCTGTTTATCTTAACCGTGATAAACACGCCAACTCTTCGTAGTTTGTTTGAAACATACACCAACACTTTAAAACAAGTTAAATGTTGGTGTAAAGCTGTTGGGACAAGAAGTTGGGTAATTTTAACCAGATGCTAAATCAGAAATTGTGACCCATTTGTTCACATTTAGCTGAACTTCTTCCACATTATAAAACAGGAAGACGGTTTATAATAACATTATTGTTGCGCTAATAACTCCACTGTCTTTAGCAAACCAGTTTGTTTACTAAAGATAACGTTAGCCTTTACTTGCTAAGCGGTTAGCACAAGCTAGCTCCCCCAGGTTTTAAAAGAGTACATTAAAATATTACTTTAACCACATGTCTGCCAGAGGTATGAATCATTTTGGATTCAGTGTTTCCAGATTGGGCTGCTTTTGAACACTTTGGGCTGGAAAGAACAGCTTACTTTATTAGCGTATTAGCATTTTTGAAATGTCAAAAATCTGTCGAACGTGACAACGTCAATGATTAGTCATTCGTTAATCATGTGGTAGCAGCAGTAAAACAAAACTCCCAGTGGAACATCATGATTTAAAAAAAAAAAAAACACAAGTCTTGTTGTGTTGAAAGAGTGAAGCCCTGCAGACCCAATGGGATCTGGTTTTGGTTCGCATGTAATAAAGAACAAGCAAATATGTTGTGAATTGTCACAAGTCTATCAGTCAGTCTGTCACAAGGGCAGATTCATTGTTTACTGGAGAACTCAGATTTTAAAAAAGCCTGTTTGCTGTAAAAAGAAAACATATATAAATATAAATATATTCTGAGCAGTAATTATGCAAAAACTATATAAAAATGAATACATTTTACATTTACGATAAAAAATACACTTTTGTCTGTAATAGCTTGTTTAAAGTAAATAATTCCTTTGAAGCTGCAGTATGTAACATTTATAGAATGTGTTTATTTTTTTTACATATTTGTCGTAACAGTATTGTATGACACAGATAAGCTGTGAAAAAAAAATCAAGGTTCTCTGTCTTCTCCCAGTTCTTCCAGTGCTAACTAGAAACAGCCAATCAGAGCCAGGAGGCGGGTTTTAGCGCTGTCAATCATGCTCTCTGCTTTGATGCAGCTTCTCCCTATCATGAATGCTAAGGCTAGTTAGCATGTCCACCAATTTTGGCAGATTAACAATTTTTCTGTAATGATTAGTTGTTTGTCTGCCATTAGTTCATTTAGCAGTGGGTACGCAAGCATGATTGACAGCATTAAGACCCTCCTCCTGGCTCTGATTGGTTGTTTTTGGATAATCTTTTTATTATCTTTCTCATAACATGCTGTTATGGCATGGAGGCAGCTTTAACAAAAATGTAAAAAATATATTTCCTATAACAGTTAAATGCTTTTTTTAACCTTTATTTTACCATGATTAAAAAAAGATTAAATGAAGTCCAGGCCAAGAGACAACAGATGCAAAACATAAAAGTTAACAGGTAGGATAAATTACAGCTTTAATATTGATGAAATATTAACATTAATATGGAGAAATATGATATATTTCAGCTATAACCAGTACTTTTTCATAAATTTTAAGGAATTATTGATTGAAAACAAGCTCCTAAATTGTGCTGAAATGATACTCAAGTGTACCAAGATATCTACCAAAAATATTTAGTAAGCTTTTGTGTTTTTGCATCTCATTGCCAGAAGGCAGATGGACAGCTGCGTTTTTTAGGACCGAATCTTCTGAGAATGTAACTCTGACAATAAGTCAAATATAACATCTTGACTTCATCTTCAGGAATCTCACAGACATTTTCTCACACAGTCCTCAGCTTCTTAATCCTCACTGTTATGTCATGCCGTGCATGCTATCGTGACAGCTTAGTTACCAGGCCGTGCGTTCGGCATGTGTGAGCAGCTCACAGGTGCTGCCTGTCTCCGCCCCGGAGTCGAAGCTGACAGACGTGTTTCTGCTCACTGTCACTTGAAATCACCAGATTTGTTGCTGCCTCTCAGGAGAAAACGGAGGGTTTAAAGGTGAGGGTCTACAATGGAGTAATTCATGACATGCATCTGTGAGGGAAGGAAACTCAAACTCAAGTCCTGCTTCAAACAACTGGGTCAAATAATTTAAATTAGCACCACAACAGTATATGTGTCCCTCTAGACTTCAGAAGTATAAATATAACCTTCAAGAAAACAATTGGGTGCTTAAATATCATTTTATCAAGCAGTTTTTATCCATTTACTTCCAAATTACCTCAATCAGTCCCTTCAGTTTTTTTGCGATTCCACAATTTTGGAAGTTCACGTAGAATCAGTATATCCTTGCGCTTTTCTATGCCAACATATAATTACGAGCTTCTTGCAAAGTTTCTGCAAAAATGGTCAAAAACATTGGGTCTGAGTGATGCTAACTCCCACCTGTAGCCTTACATGAAGTCAAGTTATAGTCTGTGGTCATTACGGCGCGTAACTAAAAGTCACATTTCCTGCCATACATAAGCACAAATACTGCAAATATCTTTATATTTTTACAAAATTGTGTGTAGGACCTGTTCTAGCTAAATTAGCTGATTGCACCAGACTGGAATAACATTGATAGGATCCAGAAGAATCAAAGGAAAAGGTTGGAAGCCTTCTATGTTGCTTTGAACTGTGCAATTTATGTCAGTTGGCAGAGATATAATGATTTCCTCTAATCCTAAACCTGGGATTTCTATCTGCCGCAGGCGCCTGTCCTTAACCTTTCCTGTCTCATTAGTTCTGACACTGGAATTGTAACTTACAGGCATTCCCAGATCATTTTTCAAGAAAATGTCAGCGATTAAAAGCGTTTAGGACAACAGATTAGGTGTCCATGGAGACCTGAGCTCAACATCAGACACCTAACCAACAACTTCAACAAGCTGTTGGATTTTACTGCATCAAACAGAAAGAACAGGCCGTACGAAAATAAAACACAACACAATCAGATGTAAAAATGTGATAACTGAAGCAGTAAGATGCCAGAAGTCTCTTGGGTCTTCAGGTTTCAGGCCTGCAAACCTGGGATGAAGCACAGCAGCGTCTGTTTTTCTCAGCATTCCCAGGAGAGGTGTGTATGTATTTGCTTGTCTGTAATGTCTTTCATTGCACCACAGCACTTCAGAGAGCCTAATGGTGCGCCCATTTCAACACCTCGGGGGCTGTTATGAAGAATAACTCAGAGTCCAACAACAACGTTGAAAGTTTGACACAGTAGGTATGAAGATGGGTTATTTTGTAGCGAGGAGACATTTGTTCCCACACCTGTAAAATTCCACCTCCGACTGTAAAGCTCCTGCAGCCAAACGACGCTTTACTGCAGACAAACACACTCATACTTTAGATAAAAGAGGTGTGCTCGTGCATGGCTAAGAACCAACAATGAGCGAAATCCTTTCCCTCTGATTGACGGTTTGTTCCAAGGCGAAAGCAGCCGGGGCGTGTTGTGTTTAGAAAAACTTTCATCTTTGGAGGAATTAAATATTTCTGAACTGCCACTTTTTAATGAGGAAAATTTATGCTACTTTTAAAAATACCTTCTTTAGTTGCTCATCTTAGTAGGATCGGGTTTCAGCTTCAGACGCCACTATGATAGGATTGATAAAAAATAATCACCTAAAATGTATTTTATGTCAGTATTTAAATTCAAAGTCAAGCGTCGTACGGCGTCAACTCACACAGAGGAATACATTTCAAATAGTGGTGGGACTCCATGAACATTTTTAATCGAGTTAATGACTAATAATTCTGTCGCATTTAAATGGAAAAGTTCAACTTATTGAATAAAGACACATGAGCTCAACAACAAACATGTTTATTGTTTTAATGTGTCGTTTCGGTTATTCAACCATCAGATTGATCTGAAGTGATGTCAAGTGTTTCAGGAAGTTCTGATGTTTTCAGGAAATTCTTTGAAAAAATATTTCTATAGAAATTTGCATTAGGGATGCATCAATGCATTTTTTGCATTGAGATGCTGTTTCAGACTTGAATCGCTCTGGTGATCAGCCAAGTCATCTTTGCACTAGTTGAACACAACAATAGTCTTTTCCAGCATCTCATCAGATCGTTTAAATTAACTTTCAGAGGATCAAGAGAAGCGACTTTGTCGTCCATTGCTGTAGTTTGCATTAAATTTATCTGTGCGCCAGAAACAAGACGAAGGTTTCATCAATAAGCTTTTTAAAATTGTTTTAAAATGCCTTAGTCTGTAGAAAATATTTTATTATTATGCTTTATTTTAGTTTGTTCATACACTGAAGTTTGAGACATTGATCTAAAGCACTTTAGTGAAAGGATTAATTGTTTTTTTTTATTTGGCAGGATACTAAACCAGATGTTATCTTGCCTAACATCTAACCTGAGCAAATGAATTACGTGGAAGAATGACTATTATCATTCAGTGAAGCGAGGAAGCACTGCATCACCAGATCTTATCGCAACATGAATGAAACCTTAAAAAAGAAAAAATAACACAACTTGAGCATTGTTCTGCCATGTTTTCTTGAGAGCGTCCTAAGAATGCGTGTGGGGAACCGATGAAGTCCTCCAACCTGTTCAGAACAAAAAGAAAGGGAACTTTCTCTGTGTGCTCTGAATCATCCATCAGCGTGCAAATCATGCAAATTGCAGGGAAGGGTGGGTATGAGCGCTGTAATTTCAATGGGATATGTGTGCTTTATTTAGAGCGGCGCGGTTAGGGGGGGCGAGCGCACGGAGGAGCCGGGGCCTCTGGCTGCTGTATTGTGCTAAGAGACGGGGCCTTTCCACTGGTCGTGACGGGCGGTTCTGATGTGGCCGACCACGCAGCCCTGATGATTGGGTAGCATGTGTTCCTTGACCCTGACCATAATGGACAACTTTTACCCGCCGGAAGAAAATTACAGCCCCTCAGGAATGTTGCTGTTATTATTTTTCCTTCTTCCTATAAAATTGGAGAGGACGTTTTCAACATGTAAGCAATCGCAAAACCATTGAAGTTAAACCATCCGCGGAGGGAAATGGGCATTTTCTTGCTGTTGTTCATGTAGGAGGGAAGCAGATTATTAGGAAGGATGGGAGATGAGTTTATGGGGGTGTTTTACCAAATTAGACAAAGTACAATCAACACATTAATTTCTTCCTCTTGTACCCGCCTACTACTAATTTACAAGCCTTGCTCAGCTTCTGTCGTTGCATGGCAGAAAGAAGGAGACTTTTCCCACACAAGTGTCTAACAATAACACTCAAACACTTAAACACATCTCCAGAGGGAGCGGAGCAACTTAAACTCCTGAGTTTTAAATCATCCTCAAAATACATCTGCAGGATTTCTTCCAACCAACCTGTGCAGGCCACTAAAAAAAAAAAAAAAACTAAATGTGACTCACAAGAATCAAGTTCACATAAACTTAAATTGCTTGATATATTTGGCCAGAGTCAGTCGGGTGAGTTTAATGGGGTCTGCATGAAGCTAAATAGAACGACCACATGGGTCAACACCAGAAGTGAGGCTGGTTTGGCCCACAGCGAGCCGACCCAGCATCTGTTTAAAAGCTACTAGCTGGACACAAACAGGGATGTCTGGCTCGCCCTCCCCTCAGAGGAAGGAAGGGGTGCTCAAAATGCGGCCCCGGGGACCATTTGTGGCCCTCAGAGTGATTTTCTGCGGCCCTAAACTGTAATTAATTAAAACATGATACAAATTTGACCCGTCCATCACAGGTGGTAGAATTATTACCTTCCAGAACTAGCGTAGCGGCGGGGATCTAGCTAAATTGATAGTACCATAATTACACCACACTTTTCGCTATCTAAAAAATTACAACTGTTTCTGAAATGTCAGACGTTGCGCTTTCCAGCCAATCTCGGTTTATTATGGTAATTTCATTCCCGCCGCAGCAAGGAGGGAAATTAATCTGAGGGGCGCTCTTTTAATAGATGGCAAACTGCGAAAATAACTAGAAAGTTCCAGTTGTTATGGATAAATGAGCAAATATATTTACTCACAGGACACTTAAAGATCTGCGTACAATTAAAATAAGCAAAAATATCCAGGCGGAGATTTTAAACTTAGGTCTAAAGGGGTTAAAAAGAACCAGAACCAGACATGGAGAAGCAGCGTTCAGCTTCTATACACCACAAATCTGGAACAAACTTCCAGAAAACTGCATGAAAGAAGTTCCTGAGTTTCTTTAAATCCAGACTAAAAACCCACCTGTTTAAATTTGCTTTTGAAACATAATAAATGAAACATCAATCAACATTTTCATGTGTACTTGATAAAATGTAAAGCTTCAATTAGTTTGTATTTTTGTGTTTTTATGACGTAAAGCACTCTAAATGCCTTGTTGCTGAAATGCTTTATACAAATAAACTTCATTGACTGAAGTACAACACAAAGTATTCGTCTTTTTATAACCAAGTTTCTGTAGTTTTGAATTGGAATCGTCAGTGTTGATGCCAGTTTTGCCCAAGTCTCTTTAGAAAACGAGGTTTTTAATCTCAGTGAGAAATACTTTGTTAAATAAAGGTCACATTATAAGAAGCAGAACTGCATCTGTGTAGATACTTTTACTGAAAGGCTGACTCTGCAGTGCTGAAATCAGCTTTGATTTAATTAGAAAGTGTTTTGAAGAGAAGTGACTCAAATATTTTTCTTATAACAGAATAAATTTGTTCAATGAAACCCAAAAGAATTTGAAAACTAAATGAAATTTGTAAAAAAACAACAACTTCAATAGCTTAATTATTATTATTTTTATGTTTTTATGTTACTTTTGACTTGTCAGTTTTGATGAAAAGTTTGTGCACCCCTGGCTTAAAGCATGTGCAAACAGAGAGCAGAGCTGCTTCATCCCCCATGTCGTGAAACTCCTCATTAGGCTTCAGGTCAAGAAATTCAGTTGAACTTTGAGACGTAAACAGCTCTTTTCAAGCCTTTGGTCCCTTTTTTTGAAGTGTGGAGATAAAGATGGCTGAGATTAGCGCAGCTTGAATTCAGGGAGGGGGCTTTAAAGGTCTTTTTAAGGGTTGAGGGGGGCATTGAGGTACCATCAATGATTACATCTGCAGCGGAGGATCAAAGCCTTCGCCCTGAGGGATGCTGCCGCTTGTTGCTGCTCACCTCACCTCACCTGTCCTGTTGGGTGTGCACAAGAGAGCTGCAGAGATATTTCGGGTATTTTGCGGTTGGAGGAGAAAGAAAGACGGATGTTCTTAAACCTACAAACAATTGCCTGAATGTCAAACAAGTTAAAGCTATTAAAACGAGTGGAAGGTGTTCACACCATTTCAAACTTGTTTGTTCGCACTGGGATCTTATGTTACAAATAAACAAAGTTGTGTAACTGTAAGCTAGAAGCAAAAGGATCCAAAAAGTTCTACGAATTAAAATTACTGCACGTCTCTTCTGAGTTTGTTCATTTAAAAGTCCAACATTTCTGTCAATTCCTCTTTGCAAAACAGCTCAAATTGAATGGAGATCATCTGTGACAAACAGAACTAAATTCAGCTTCTCAGCTGAATTTAGGTCTGGACTTTGACTAGGCCGCATTGACACACAACTAAGCTTTGACCTAAACCAGTTAACAGCTTTTGGATGCATCGTTGCTCCAACACACCTGAATCAAATCACTGGTTAATGAACAAGACTTGCCAGTTCAGTTTGTTGAAGCAGGAAATTTTATCCAAACCCTGCGAACCCCTGAAACACCAATTCAACGATCGTCTCTTTGGCTACATTTACACAGCAGGTGTTGACGCTGAAATCTGATTATTTATTTTTGCGTGATTGTTCATGCTGCTAATTAAACCCGACTGTGACCAGCACGCAAAGAAGAAGAGGGTTGACGTCACGTTTACGGATCCATTTTTAAGTTTATTCAGCAACGAGAGCCGACAGCTTCGTCACAAGATCATAACAAGACGAAAGAATCTAATAAGAAAGCAGAACTAACAGAAGTGGAGTCTTGGGGAACATGGACTGAATTTTCTGTGGAGAAGTCGGTCTGATTGTGTATTCAGATATATAAGTGGTGGGATTGTCATGTGATGTGCTTCACTTCTTTCTTAATTTCATATAATTTTATAGCCATTGTTTATATCCGGATTTAACAGGTCTGGCTTCTTCTGGTGCAGAATTACGACATAAAAGTCAAATAAAATGCAACATGACCATTCAAGACTGCAGATACAAATCTGAGTTAGTTTCATATTTGGAAGTGTCGCAGATCAGATTTTTGGGTGGTGGAAAGATCACAAAAAGTCAGATATGGGCAGAAAATAATGGATTTGAGTCGCATTCACCTTCTGTGTGAACGCAAACTTAATGAGGCTTCTGCAGAACTTGATGACGTTCAAAGGAGGCAATTCGGTCATTAATTCAGCTGCACATCTTCGGGTTAAACCAAACATTATATCAGCAGCTGTGAAGCACAGTCTGCTTTGAAGCCATTCAGCCATAAACTCCTTTGTGCACTGTTATTCTACAGTCAAATGCATTGCAGGCTCATAATCTAAAACCTAGCAGCAAATAGTTAACCAAACTGCTGAAAAAGAAATAATCAGGATGCTGGAATGGCCTAGTTAAAGTCTTGACTTCAACTTGATTCACCCGTTGTACTGAAGCATTGTTGGCACAAAATGTGGGCCAAAAGACTTCCTAAGCTGGTTCCACTACCTAATAAATCATCCTCTGTTTTTCTGCACTTGAGGTTAGATTTAAATCATTTCTACAGTTTCTTTGAAAATAACATCATTTCTATATATATATAAAACCAATTACAGTTCATATCATGTGCAGCAAAATGGGTTTTCTGGTTTTAATGTACAGAAGTCGTGCAGTGTGATGAAACTAAGTAAGATTTTCTGCAAGTTGAAGGAAGCGTTGCTGTCCTGTGACTCAACTGTGTGGTTGAGCCGTGGCGACCAGCCAACCTCCAGCCACAACTTATCAGTCTTGTTTTTTTTAATGTTTCAAAACATCATTTTTGCCAGCACTGCAATGGTGAAAGGTTCACTATGTTTTCTCTACTAGCAGTGAGTTGAACATTATGTCTCAAGGAAGTGCATCCTATTGTGACAGTGGCAAACACAACAGGAGATGCGGAGAAAAAAATTTCCCCACGACAGAAACGCAAACAGGGAAACATTATTTAGCAAATGCTTCCTGTTAGCACACATGGAGCTGCAGTCTGAGATTCTGACCTGTAATTTATTGCATGGCTGCCTTATGATCTCCTGTGGGCATGAGAGTAAATTACCCCTCTACGTAGATAATGAGATAGCTGATCACAGAGCTACAACCTCAGCCTTGGTGTGAAGTTTTTCAGACACGCGTCAGAAGCCAATTAACCTTGTTGGAAAGGTCACATTTTCATCTTTAGGAAATTTGGTTTCTTGCTTTAAAATACACAAACCATGTTTTCATACCTTTATTTGCCCAGAAAATCAGTTAATTGAGATTAATCTCTTCTATCGGAGTTTTATTTTTTGGGCAAGACAGACATGAGTACAAGTTAGGACAGGATACATTTCAATACCAAACTACATACATTCACTTACATAATCGGCGTTTTCAAGAAATTCAATTAAGCAAATCATTTACAGACAGACGTAACTTCCTCAAATGGTAAAAATAGTAAATGGCCTGCATTTGAACATTTTAATCAAGTCAGAGGACTCCAAAGTGCTTTACACTGCATCTAGTTATTCACCCATTCATTCACACAATGATGGCGGCGAGCTACTTTGTAGCGACACTTGCCCTGATAGACGTAAGGCTGCCATTGAATCACTGCCACCGGAGCAAAAACACAAAGTCTTACCAAGTATTTTTGGTTTAGTTTCTATTGAAAATATCTTAGCCCACTTGAAAGAAGGCAAAACTAACTTTTTAAGTAACTTTTCAGTAAATATAGGAGCTTGTTGGATGAAAAAGAACAAAGTTCACTTACAACAAGATATTTTTTCCATGTTGTAAGTAAAATAATCAGCCAGTGGAACTAGTAGTGACTGATTATTCGCTAACTGGAGTATACAGACTCAAGAAGAGGCAATTTACTGAAATAACAACACAATCAGAGCAATAATTAAGCCAAATATGTACAAAATATACAGACCACGGCACTGAACCCCATTGAAAACCTCCTGGTTATTCCACCAAATATTGATTTCTGAACTTTTCCTGAGTTAAAGCATTAATATTGTTGTTTCTAAATGAATATGAACTTGTTTTATTTGCATTATTTAATGTCTGAAAGCCTTGCATCTATTTCCTTATTTTGACTATTTCTCATTTTCTGCAAATAAATACAAAATTTTTTGCTTGGAATTTTGGGGACATGTCAGTAGTTCATAGAATTATAGGTTTACTCAAACATAAACCTACAACAGGTAAGATCAGAGAAACTGGTCATTTTAAGTGGTCTCTTAAATTTCAACTTAAAGTAAAAAAAACTTTGTAAATATATTCTACCCAAAACTTCTCGAGTGGTATGGCTTTAGCTTCAAACGGTTCAAATTCTGCATAAAAAAATCGTATTAATCATCATCTGTACTTTCATAACGGACACCAAAGTGAATTAAAAAGTGCTTGAAAATGTGCAAAAGAAAGAGCTACTAATATGAGATTAACAATGTTTTGTTTTCTTAGTTTGTAGAAGTAAAGCAAGATTATTGAGGAACAAAATGATTCTGTGCACCTCTTGTGAGCTAAACACAAAGTTGCTGTTATTTAAAGAAATCAAGCAGGCGGTGAGTTATGTTTACGAAATATCAGGCCGTTTTGTGGTCATTTGTCCTACAACAGATGGTTGTGTTATTCTGAACAGATTCTATCGTTGGCAGCTGTATGTTGGCTTTTCATTGAACTTTTGGTTTTGCTTCGCAGTTCAGCCTCACTGGTTTCTGTCCGCTTCAGATAAACTCGCTTGAAAGACCAGCAGCACACAAGTAGCAGTTTTCAAATTTGAAAACGGAGTAACGATGAATCCAAACAGGAAATTTCAGCAGAATTTCATAATGTTTTAAATTAAAGTACATTTCATCATCAGGAAACTGAATTATCGCTTTGGTGGAGGGGTGAACTTGCTCAATCGCCTGATGAGAAGAAGTTGCTAAATTGGAAAAAACTTGTAACAAAAGCCTCTAATTTGTGTGAAACAGTCAGTTTAAAAAGACAAAGTGGAGCATGGAAGTAATAATAGAAAAAACAAAAGAAGAGTGACTCACTCATGAAGGTGTTTGTGGGGATTTTTGTTCTCCCCCCGTTGAGAAATAGCAGCTGTTACAATACGTTTTAGGCCATAAATAAGTAAGAATAATTATAGACAGTAATCTCTAATTGCTCTGAGGTGGGTGAAGGTTGTGTCTGCCTGTCTGCACATTTGAAACGTGGGAGGCAGGCGACGACGGCCGCACCTTCTAATATACAACGCTTACTACATCAGGCAATCCGTGTTTGCAGAACGACTGAAGTCAGAGCTTCAGTTAATCTCATTAATTATGTCTAAGATTACCAATAAGTGCCATTCTTGACATGTGTGTTTACTTTGGGGAATGCAGATATGTGTGATTCACGTTTCAAGATGTTGGCGTTTTAAGATTGTGGGCTGTTTGATTTTTTTTTTTAAGCGTCTGTGTCGTATGCAGAGGCACACAGTGAACCAACCACGTGTGCAACCACCCGACCCAAAATCATATACGAGACGGGGGGTGGGTTCTTTTAGAGCTCTGTGGAGAGACCCCATCATTGCACCACTGAAACATATACCCATCAAACAAGCTATTTCTGGTCCGGGCTTCTTCATGTGGTTGATGTGCTATTTTTGCCTCACCCTTGAATTTTAACTGAATGATATTGTATCCCCTGACCAGACTCCCCGCCTTTGCAACTTATATGAGGAAAATCATCTGCAGATAGGATGAGTCACGGTAGGTTATCGTAACCAGCACAAAGCCGAGGACGAGCGGTGGCGAGTGCGTCTTCGAGCCCCCCGTCCCCCGGGACGCGTCCTGATGGTTTGTTTTCGCTCAGCTGCAAATGGTTATGGCAGCAAACCATATGGCTGTGGAGGTTGAGTGGTCTTGGTGGAAAATGGGGACGGAAATTACAGAGGGAGAGTGCTGGTGTCACACAGGCCTCTCATTGCTGATTGGGTAAATACACAACGTCTCTGAAACTGGGGAAAAGTTCCTGGTTTGGTTCATGAGGATACTGGTCGCATGCTTCACCTGCCCTCACAGCTGGATATTGTTTATTTTAAAAGGCGGCATTCGTTCACGGTTGCTATGCACTTTCTAAGCAGGGCTATGAATTTTCTTTAAAAAGCGTTTCCATTACTACTGTGTGCAAATCTTTGTCTATATTCTGCTAATGTTCAAAAAACCAAAGTTAAAAATCACACGTGAATAAGCTTGTTAATGCAATAAGTCATTAAAACTCATTGCACACTAGGGCTGCACCGGTTGCAGGTTTTTGGCCGATTAAAAAAGCTTAACCTGCCGATTCCGATTTTGGCTGATACCCTCCTTTTTTTTTTTGCCTGTAATGTTGCTAAATATAGCAAGAAAGTTGCTGAGTTGGAGTAACTACTGTTAACTGTAAACATGGAGACATGTGGGCCGGTCCGTCAGTCAAACCTCTCTCACCTGAGAGCAGAAGAGGACAGTGGTTGATCTTTAAACCTTTGCTGAGGCCGACAAGATCGGCTTTACATGTCAACATTGTCCGATCACAGATATCCCAAAATTAAGGAAATTGACTCCGATAAATCGGTGCATCCCTAACTAGCTCTCACCAGACATCGGAGACGTCAAGAAATATTTCCTGTTTATGAAGATATTTCCTGTCTTACGAAGGTCAACTTACAAAACATATGGTTAACAATGGGCTGGGAGTGATTATTTTAATTTTAAATATTCAGGTTTTGTTAAAAAAAATCATCACCTTTAGCTGTTTTAAAGGTTTAAGCAATTTCTCTGACTGTAGACTTGACTTGACAAAATCTGCATAAAATTATTTTGATATTATATTAATGTCAAAAAAATATATAATACAAAGAAACAGCTGAGATTTATTAGTTATCAAAAGCTTCATAAACCAAGGTAAAGGTTAAACATTTTCAGCAGATTTTAAGTGTTTGAGTCAAGTTTATTTGCATAGCACCTGTCAAAAACAATACAATTCAAAGTGCTTTACATCATAAAAACAGAATATAATAACCAATTATGAAACAATGAATAATGTTAAAATTATCAAGTAAATACTCATCAAATATGTTGATCAATGTTCCAGTTATTAGGAATCAAAAGCAACTCCACACAGGTGGGTTTTTGAATTAAAGGAACTCAGTGTTTTGGCTGATTTGCAGTTTTTTGAAAAGAAAAAACAAAAAAAACAAAAGCAGTATTTTAAAGTGTAAAGACGTTACGACTGGGATGATGTGCTCTATCTTCCTGGTTTTAGTCAGAACGCCAGCAGCAGCATAATTCATTTATTTCAAGTAATAATTAAAATGACTGCAAGTCACTCAGGTTTTTTGCTAACTAAAGCTAGACAGAGTGGCGTCCTTTGCATGAATGGACGAGCCCCTTCTCCTTTCACTTCCCCAACCTATTAATAAGAAAACGAGGCTCTGAGGCAGGACAAAACGCAGTGCAGTTCCTCACAAACCCTCCATGCTAGTCTATACACTCACACACACATTAAAAACAATAAAAACTCTCGTTAAAGGGGCAAAAGTTGTAATGTTTCTTCATGGTTTTGTATTTCTGCCGCCCTGGGCGACTACCCATGTGATCCATTTAAAAATATCATGACATATTTATTGCTGTATATATTTACTTTTATGTTACATATAAATTTTTATGAAAAGCTAAGTATCTTGGAGATAAATAATCATAAAAACAACCAAATATAAGTCAATTTTATAGTCCAGTCCACTTTAAAACGCAATCATTTGGTAGTATTCATAACATTTCCTATGTTGCATCCACAAACTTATATTTTTGTAATAGACCACAAAGATGCAAGTAAATAAAGTCAAATAAGTTTATTCTCTGAAGGCCTCAGAGTTTTGTCAGATAATATTAGTGGATCAACAGCATCAGGAACAAAGCAGACGGGTCAGGGAGGAAGTTATAGAGAACATTTAAAATTAAGTTCAGTCATGAAGAAACATGTGAAGCTTTGTACATCTCACTGTTCAATCAGTCAGAAAGAATATGGCACCCCTGTGAAAAAATTTTAAAAATCTGAAAAATACTCAACACACCTCCACACTAAAGCATGGTGGTGGCAGCATGATGCTTCCTTCAGCAAACAGAAAAACGGCTTAGACGTAAATTCAGGGAAACACATTTTCAAGATTTGCCTGTGAAATTATCTTTTGACAGACTGTTGAATGCAAAATACCTTAAGATAAACACAGAACTGGTTTCTGTCAGGTCAGAGTATTTGACTGAACACAATAAGATACTTAAAAATATATTATTAAGCATATATTTCAACACTTAATAATTGAATAATCAAAATATTGACCCCTTTTTAGATTAGTTTTATGAATTAATAATCTTCCAAGCACTGGATGTCCACTGAGGCCTGTTAGTGGCTAAATCTTGTTCTTAATAAAACCAAGGAAATACTTTGAGAATATGAATTTTCTGTCCCCAATAAGTCATTTCTAATTTTAATCTAAAGCAAAATATCCAAAGTCAGCTTTGTTTTGCTTTTTCATCCTCCCTGAGAACCTTGCAACCTCATTTAAGTATCACCAGAGGCGTTTGTTTCAACGTACTCCCATCATTCACATCAGATTCTACACATTGTTTAAGGAAATGTCGTCTCTATAATAAAATTCGCTCAAGGAGTTAAACTACCATTCCAGGAAAACGTTGCAGCCTGACAGAAGTGAAGATGCCTGAACTTCTCTCATCAGAAATTAAGCAATTTGACTTTCCAGAAACAAATAAACACTGACTAAAAAACATAACTTGCTCCACTGCAGCGAGAAAAATATCTTATTCTGTTTTGTACTGGGTTGATGACATCATAAGAAGCAAAACAATCGAGCTGATAGGCTTACAGTGAACATCAGCTGACCAGATTAGCTTCCTAATGCTAAAGGAAGTTAGAAATCATTTTCTAACTTCCTTTATCTGGTTATGCTTTATTGTACTGTATATTTAAGTTGGCAGCAGTCTTACCTTGCAGCAATAAGACTCTGGGTTTAAATCTCTGCCTCTATCGGATATGGACTCTCACCTAATGACCCCTGAAGAAAAGCACCAGCGATCCTGCAACAAGATGGACGGATGTCTGAATGTATTCACATCAGCCTTGTTTGCTCCATTTTAAACAAATGCTAATTCACTTGCCTAGAAAGTCTGGTTTGTTTCATTTGGTCTGACTAACAATGGACCAGAGGTTTCTTAAAAACCAAGACGTGGTATGTCGCAGGGTTGTTTTGTTTAGCGCTAGCGACAGAAATGGCTTCATTTTTTTTTTACAAAAGACAAAAGAGAAATCCTACAACCGTTAAATCTGACAGTACTTAATTTTAAGAAGGACCTTGCTATGGAAAAATATGGTGTTTTATAAGATCCTGCTCACATTTTCGGTCGTTAACTACTTCTACTAACTTCAACTAATTGTGCAAATTCATATATCAAAACGTTCCGCTTTTTCTGGACATTATTGCTATGTCTTTTGCTAAACTTCACTATTTTACTTTTTGAAATAATTGTGTTTTTGTGCAAATTTCAACCCCTATTGAAATACATTGAAATTCTACAAAATTTCACAAAGTTCTGCTAAAATCTTCTGCTTTTCACAACTTACTACTTCTGCCTACTTCCACCTAGAAACTCCATTCAACTTTTAAACAAGTCACAAGACTTTAAACTATATTCAGATGTCTCGGCTTTCTGATATCTCTTACGGTTTTCCCACAGTTGTGATTTAAGTTTTATGCAGATTTGTGATCGTTTTCAGGTTTACAATGTAATCCTATGGTGGAATCCTCTAACAAAATCACAGATTTCAAAAGAAAATAAAAACGGGAGACTGCGGATAATACAGGAAACAGCGCCCCCTTCACTTCCGGAGTGCAATGGTCCCATTTCCAAATTAGGTAAGAGACAGTGGTCCGTTCCCGCCCCTTTCTTTTTTTATTTTTATTTTTTTCAATATTTTTATTAGAAGGGAAAGAGACATTACAGGCAAAATCTTTACACTTAACATAGTATGCCGTGAC
>CAEFZY010076141.1:0-17653 GCA_903066815.1 Brachyrhaphis roseni
TTTTAACTTCAAGGTGTTTTAAGATTTTATATGATTGATGAACACAAAGAACAACATGACATACAGCCTGAAGGATGTATGTCATCCTTCAGTTGAACCAAAGGGTTCAACTCCTGAAACCAGCTCTACACCATCAAACCCTCTGCACCAAAATTAAACCCGGAAACAACAAACCCAGAGCTGTCCACTGGATGGTCAGAGAGACGATCACTCTGGAGAACAGAGCTCTACAGAGTCCTCTGGAGGTGTTTTACATCACTTTGTGATGTTGCAGCTGTCCTGGAAACCTACACTGCTGCTAAGCTAATCTAAAAACCAACTAAACCGTCTTTAGCTGATGACTGTATGGAAAGCTATGTGACCTCTGCTTGCTTTGTGCTTCAACTGGCTGATTTTTTTTTAAATGGCTCTCATTCCCAGTTGCTTCCAGTTTGATCTAACGCTATTAACAAATTCACTGAGTTTCTCAGTCTACCTGTCCAGCTGCTGGGATTTATACTCCTGAGGTCATGGAAGTGGTTGAAACACATAAAATCAAGTGTTAGGAGGAGGCATCCAGTACTTTTGGCAATAGACTTTATGTTGTTCTTTTCTTTTTCTTAATCCACATTCCTCATTTTATTAGCAGACTCTTTACAAGATGGCGTAATGGTCAGGAACACCAAAAGAGTAAATAAAAATCATCCAGAGTCCAGAGGAAAACATCAGAATGTCTGAGCAACTGTTGATCAGGTTTAGATCCTCTATAATATCACTGGAATAAACAACGTGTTTGGCTGAGTGTTTATGACTGGTGAACTTGGTGGCCAAACACTGAAAGCGTGCCATTTGCAAACTGTACACTAATGCAAATTGTTCACATGAATGAGAGTCTGTCTTCGTGTTCGATTTCCTGCTTCCGCTTCTCACCGTCTCCATTTGTCCTGCAGTTGAAGATCCAGTGGAAATCGGTCTGTCAATGCTCTGCACTTCAGAGGAGCTGCTGCACTGTGAAAAAGAAGATACAAGGACGGCTGTATTTGTGGCGGTAGGTCAGCCAACCTTTGGGCTGGTGAGCTGAAGTTTAGCTTTTACCCAGGTTTGTTGAATGTCTAGTAAATGTTAACCTTTGTTGTCTGTTGCAGCTAAAAAAACATATCCAGGACATCCTGGGGGGAAATGTTTATTATGAAGTTGAGACCATTCCTCCATCAACTTAGTTGTAAAAATATTATTTTTGAGACACTATTTGATACACAGTGATGGTAAGAGAACATTTAATCAAGTGTTTTAACATTTTGAGGCATTAGAAAATAATATCTGGTTCACTTGCCAACTTTTAAAATACCAACTCAGAAAACTTTACTTTATTTAGTAGTGATAAAGCATAAGACCCCATTACTGTTTCACAGTTTCTATTGCTGTAATAGCAGATGAGGCATTCAGGTCCATGTTGAGAGAAATCTGAATATGAAACACCAAACAGTTTATTACTACCTGACAATTTAGGAAAGAGTTTTAAAGTTGTTGTGTTTTTTTTTTACAACCAAACTGCGATCCTTTTCCTTTTTGGACATTTCCTTATCAAACGTTAGTTTGTTCATCCATTACCAATTCACAACAAATGTAATATTATGACATCTTACAAGAAAAAGAACCAAATTCCTGTGCAGTGCCTATAAACTATTCACCCCTGTGCATGATAAATGGTTTTTCAGGGATGGGATAATGTTTCTCCGCTATTAGTACATTGAGCAGCGGGTACACAAGCATGATTGACAGTGATAAGCCGCTCCTCCTGGCTCTGATTGGTTGCTGAAGTACTGGTTCCCGTAAAGTTATCAGCTGAAAATCTGGTGGATTTCAGATCAGGTTTTCGGTGCATCTTCGAACCCCAACGTGATTCCAGGAACGATTTGGTTTTGGGATTTTTCAAACTCTTTTCTCTTTGTTGAATGAATATTCCTAAAAATGTATAGATGTGGTTGTCTCAGTTCATTAATTGTTTTTAAAACAAGATACACATAAACTGAAACTTTGTTGCAAAGTATTATCACATTTTTATCTGAAGATTAACTTCTTTGAGTCACAATTGAATGTCATTACAGCTGTTCATTTTTATATATGTATTCACCAGAGGGCGCTATTTAATATTCAATTTAAAGGAGTTACAATATTGTAGGCTTTAGTGGGGTTAGATAGGTTTAAATAGATAGATTTCTTTAAAAAACAAACATAATACTGTATACATGTGATTCTTTTTCAGAGCATTTGTGGGTCTGAAAGTTTTATTATTTTGACAATGCAGAAAATTAATATTACTGTCAGCCAATGACCCATCTCAACGCCTGATAAATATGTTGCAAATGCTCTTATTAAATATCTAAATGTTTTTCTAAAATATTTTAAATATTACTTGAAATGTGAAATTAGTTTAAAAACTTTGGAGTTACCTTTAAATAGTTAACAGAAAATGCGGTCAGATATTTTAGTTAAATGCCTTCGGCTTAAATGACAGATTAACGTGTTTTCAAACAATTTAAAAAGAAATAAATATTACAAAAATCTGAAAGGACACGGGATACATTATCTTCAGCTCTTAGTGTTAATAAATAGAAATGTGATATGTTGTCTTTTTTTATGTTTTAATATTTTACCTGACTCAAATGCTGGAACACAATCTCCCCATATTTTTATTTTTCCCACAAAATATTTCTTTTTGTTCAGTCACAAGCCTGTTAATGTTATTATGGACAGAATTAAATTCCGACTTTTGCTGTAAATATGACATAAAAACAGTTAATGTGCATAACTCTCTGCATTTGTTTTATCTTAATAAATTACAAGTAATGATGCTTATTTTTAGGGCTGTTTTCTGCTCAACTTAAAAAGTGAAATTAACATTTGACTTGAGGAAAGAATGACTGAGATTTGAAAGGAAGAATGCTGCTTTGCTGACATCGCTAACATGACTACATTGTAAAAAATTGAGTATATTTACACGGAAATGCAAAATGATGCTTCCGTTTGTTGCTTTTGTTGTCCTGAATCTGCCCAGTTTGACATTACTGTTGTGATAATCCATTAAATGTGTTTTCTGCTGATTAATCTGGTTATGTTGGATTTGTGTCTTCCCTTAAACCCGTTCGCTCTGTTCTGTTCTAAAACCAGCCCAAGTTTAGTTTGGACTGACACTGAATGTTGCTCCAGCCGCTGGTTGGCAGAACCAGTCAGAAGCTGCTGCTCCTGTTGAGCCTGTAGGGGGCGTCTGTTCTTCCTCTCCTCTCTTTGTAATCCAGCTCTGCTTTGATTTGTTAAACTGGCTCGTTTCTCTGACTTCTAGTGCGCTCCGCGAATTTATTCCGTAAAACTCTGGACTGTACGGCAGATCTTGCTGGGAAAAATAAAAATAAAAGCAACATCATTTTTCACTTTCATAAATTCGCATTAATGAGTGAAAGTGTTTTGTTTCTATGTGAATACATGAAAGCCAAAGAATATCTTGTGTTAATTCACAATATTTGGGGTAAATTGAGACACACCTGCAGATAAATTTTAAGGTAACACCACAAACTGCTTCTGTGTGACATGATGGAAAATGAAAAGAAATCAGCTCTCAGGAAGGAAATTGTGGACATCCACAGGTCCTGTTCAACCCAATTTCAAGAAAGTGCAGTTCGTCTGTTCAATTATATGCACGCATGGCTGCCATGGAAATGTGCAGCCATCTTGTTCAGGGAAGAGATGGGTACTGCATTCTAGAGATGACGTGGTTTTGTGCACAAAGGTGTGAAACAACAATGAAACCACAGTAAAATACCCTGTGAAGATGCTGCTGCTGATGTTGGTAACATGATCCTTACCAACAGTGAAGTAAGTTGTTCCTCCAAATATGTTACACTTGAAACAAGACAAAACAAACTTGCAAGTAACTTTTCAGCAACGCATGCGATTGTTTTAAGTCAATAATTCTTGATTATTCATGAAAAAAAAAAAAACAAGTTCTACTTGAAGATTTTTTTCACCTGCATTACAAGCAAGTGGTTTGACAGTGGAACTGGTCATTTTTTTAATCAATATTCAAGAATTATTGACTTAAAACAACCTCATGTGTTGCTGAAAACTTTGTTGTACGATAGTTTTGCTTTATTTCAAGTGTACGAAGATATTTGCACTAGAAACTAGACCATAAATACTAGACCACAGTTGGACTTTTGTGTTCTCTTAAATCCATTTGATTTCCTCTTTCTAAAACCAGTCCAAGTTTAATTTGGACTAAAAATTGAATGTTGGTCAGTCAGAACCTGCTGCTCTTGTTGAGGCTCCTGGGACCGCTGCTGCATCAGCTTTTGGACATAATGACCATCGTCGCATTCAGAGGAGATTTACAAGCCAGAAAACGTCCTTCTACCGTTAAGCATGGGGTCAAAGTACCATGTTGTGCAGCAGGAGGGACTGGTGCACTTAACAATATGGATCCCAAGAGAAGGTCTCGAGGTGAACGACACCTCAAGAAATCAGGTAACAAGTTCAAGTTTGGACACAAACTGAACAAAAACCATAATCGTATCGACACATTAGTCACAAAGTGGCTTAAAGACAACAAAGATAATGCATTGACTTTGACAAGGTACAGATGGAATATGGATATATTCCATGCTATGACAAGGAAAGTTATGTCAACTCTTATAGAAGTTTTTCTTCTTGTCTGAGTTCATGTTGTGGTGAGACTCTCCAGTTATAAATTAGCAGAGTTCAGATGCTGCATGTCACACCTACACAGCCTCCAGAGCCTCAGACAGTGTTGGGTTTCTATTCACACTTTGGTTGCTTCCTCTGTAAACTGCCTCGGATGTGAACTTGTTTATTTTTGTCCACTCATACCAAAGAAGAAGAAAAATAACTGAAGAAAGACGTGCTATCACATGGCACGACGACACAAGTCAAAAATACATGTGAAGTTCAAGCTAAAGGGACAGATGGCTGCAAACGAGAGCGCAGACGGATCACTGAGTACTGCAGAGGATTTCAAAACTTCAGCATGCGGAGGTGAGCTGTGAAATGGATGGGAATGTACTCTGCTGGAGGAAGATGGATTGCTGGTGTTCACTGTTGCTGCGTTTCATGCATCCACAACTGGCCTAATTTATTTGAAAATAGCTGTAATCCTAATTTAAAACATCCAAATGTAGTTTTTACTGTTCTGGTGGGTTCATCTCCAGGTCTGCCAGATGTAAACATGTGGATGTAAATGAGATGAGTTTCATTTATGTGTTAAAGATCAAATTGTTTTCTGATGGAAGCTTTTCCAGTCTGTGCTGCGTTTGCCCGGCGTTCACGCTAATCTACGTCGCCTCTCTTGGTTCTGGTTGCCACAACTTCATGTTCATTCTGTGGATTGAACTGTAACACACAGCAGATGTTTAAGATTTGAAGCTGTCACCCCCTAGTCCGCCCAAAAAAAACAATGTCCTCTGTGCAAATACGGACGTGTCAATGTCAACTCGGCTTCTTCTTGTACTGATTGTCCATAGCAAATTTGTCAGAGTAATTTCTCTCAAAGCAAGTGTTCTTCTTACCTCCTGCACAAAAGAAGGAAAATAAATAAATAAAAATGAGGAAAGCATCTGGAAAAGGTTAACGAGTTATTATGAAATACTTGCAGACTGGTTGTACAGACAGATTAATGCTCATCACACCAGGGATTGTCATCTGTGAGTCTAAGAAGACTCATTGTCTGAATTTAGGTGAGCCAGATAACACCTAGTTGGTATCCTAAGGTTTTAAGATTCCTTGTTAGGGAATAAGACGTTGCAAATCCCAAAAGTCAGTCTCAGTAACAGAAAATGAGTCATGGAGGAAATAGACAGTAAGGTTTGAAGGGATTTACTAATGCAAGAGACCGTAGATACAGAATAAAAACAATGTACAAATTGTTTATTATCTCCGTATTTAATCTGACACAATCAGATACGACTAAACCTTGGAACCTGAACATCTTCAACATCATTTAAAAAAGACATGCAACAACACAACACAGAAAGCTTCATCAGTATACCCACAGTTACCAAATAGCTTCGAAAATGTTGGAAAAAATTCATTTTTTCTATATTTGAAATGGACTTGTCTGCTTTTATGTGAGCTGAGACTACAGTTTATTGCGAATTAGTTCCGTAAATTAAAATAATTTTACTTTTACAGATACAAAATCCTGCAAGAAATTGCATTTGACATACAGAGGGGCTGTTGCTATAGCAGCAACATCTCTGATCACCGCGATCATTTTGTCCTACCTTTTATTTGGTAAGTAGGAGAATGAGTAATACGAATTCAGGTGTTTGTAAATGTTAAATTTAAACTATTTTTTTTATTCTTTAGAAAAGTTGTGGAAAATAAATAATAAATTAAGAAAAGCATGTGAAATGTCAAGATGTTTAAAGTTCAATACTTTCTGGTATTTTGGATTTCTTATTTTCCTCCCATCAAAGCACTTAATGTCAAAAACAACTCCTACAGTGGAACAATAAAACAATTTAAGATGTCTGAAACATATACCTTGAGGAGCTCCATCTTTTACTGCAACTGCATTAAACAAGTAAATACAATCTCAGTTTATGTTGTCTAACGTTTTATAAACTCGTGCGGAGCAGCACGACAAGAAGATCCAACTTTTCCAAATAAACAGACAGAAAACCTGCAGCAGTGCCAAAAAGAATGTCAGGACCTGAAAATGATGCTGCACTTGGCCACTCAGGGTGAGTTTACAATTTATTATCTGGCTCAAGTCTCAGAAAACAATAGCATTTTTAATCTGTATGCAAAAGCAAAAGCAGCACAATAGACACTGTCCTGACTTCAGCGGTTCTGTTTGTGTCTGCGCTGCCTGAAGACTCCAGATGCCGTTTGTGTCCTGAAGGCTGGCTCTGGTGGAGGCGTCACTGCTACTTTTTCTCAGTTGGACTCCAGGAGGACCGTCAGTGGAACAAGAGCTCCGAGTTCTGCCAGGAGCTCAACAGCAGCCTGGTTGTGATCAAAGACAAAGCAGAGATGGTAACTAACAGGAGAGAGACAAAAACAAGATGGCTGCGTTCACACTGCAGTCTGAGGTGACAAAATTCCGATGTTTTGTCAAATCGGATTTTTTTTTGCCATATAAGACCTGTATTATATGGCAAAATAATACAGGTCTGCGGGACACTTTCAGGTCGTCTGCAGTTCACACTGGAGAACACTTTACAAGTCGCATTTGGAAGTGTGAACGACTGGCAAAAAATAAAATAAAATAAAAAGTCCGATTTGACAAAAAAATCGGAATTGGGTCACTTCGGGCTGCAATGTGAACGTGGCCTAAGTGACCTTTAAAAAGTCAAAGTGTTTTTTCAGCTTTGAGGACACTTCTCCCTGTTTCTCTGTAAACATCTCAGAGACTTTGTGCATTAATGTCAAATATACTGACCTTTTTTTTTGTCTGACTAAAAAAAGTTAAATCGCACCTTTTGCCTGAAATATAGGATTTTCTCCAAGGAGTTATGTACAATGCCACCAAATTTCCTTTCCTGTGGGTGGGACTGACGGACAGCCAGCAGGAGGGACACTGGCTGTGGTTGAGTGGGAAGGACGTCCACGACCACTTACCGTAAGTCAGAATTTTCTGGCTGAAACAAAGTATCATCTGGTCCATATTTATCTAAAAAATATTTTAGCAACAACAACAAGTTCCCTTTTGAGCTTGCTCAGTTCTTCAACTTTTACAGTACACTGTATTTTAATGATAGATAACTGTGTTTTCAGTAGAGACTAGTTTATATAAAACAATCAATGAGGAAATCGTCCTATGTACATAAACGCATCAAGAGAAACAGGGAGAGATTGTTTTTTTTTCTTTACTGAAAGGAGAACTGAAATTCACATACATCTAAAAACAATCATTGCATGATGTAGATGGAAAGGACCGACAGGCGCAACAGTGTCATTTCCTTGTTGCCTTTTTATGACTTCAGAAGTGTTGCATTCAAAACAAGTCAAACCTGAAAATACAACTGATTCTTTCATTCAGTTGTATATTCATGCTTCAAACTCTGGTGATGAACATTTTTACTTTAAAGTTTGCATGGATTAGAGACTTTGACAGGGATTGCTTTCATTTTTTAACAGAGTAAAGACTCAAGGACGCCATGTTGGATAAATGCCAACATTACAGTGGCTTCATGCAGAGCTTTCCAGTTATTGATCACGTTTTGAAAATGGATATGCAGGGATAAAAGATGGTGGGCTTTTCACATATCTTCAGTAGGAGTGTCAATAAATTTGGAGACTTTTAACTGAAAGATTATTTTGTGAACAAAAACAACTGCATAACATCAGCTACTGCAGATTTTATTTATTTGTTTAAAAAGAAGCCATTGATCTTTTCAGTTAATTTAATTTAATATAATAATGTGTGTGTGTCTGTGTAGGCACCAAAACAAACTGAACTTAGTCTAAATGTAAAACACAAAGCACAGAATACATTGATGTTTATTTTATTACAAAATCATAACAAACATACAGTACATATATATATATATATATATACAGATATACTATTATACAGACACAGAACTTTGTAAAATAAGATTCTGTTTCATTTTTCATCTGGTTTATATAAATAGTTTCATAATCACAATCTCAATGGAGATTTATAATCTTTCTTAGAGTGAATGATTTATTTTCATTATATAAAGGTGTGTGTGTGTGTGTGTGTGTGTTGAAGGCTGGCGGTGCAGTGGAACAGCGATGACAGGGACTGTGCAGACCTGAGGGGAGGCGGGACTCTGTTTGCTGCAGACTGTGAGGAGTACGGACCCTGGGCCTGCAAGAGAGAGTCCTGACCGGCTCCACGCCCTTCTTATCTGCATTTCAGTAACAAACTGCAAGCTGAGGGAGATCTGGAGTTTTATACGTCCAGTCAAAGATCAAACCTTGGATGCTAAAGTGAAAGAAATACTTTATTGGTGGAGCTTTATTGTTTAATGTTTGCTGGAAAAGTGCAGATTTTTTTCAACATCAAATTATTTCTGAGAACAGCTTCTTCTAAAAGTGCAGTTTAAAGTGCATGAATCAGAAAGCAACCACATGTTTAGCCTAATAAATGTGTTTTTTTATGGTTACACAGTCTCTGTCATGCATTTTATAAGAATCTCAGTTTATAACATTGTTCTAAAGACTAACGCATTCATACAATGTGATTGCATACAAGCATAATCTTTCTAAACATTGTCATTAGCACTTTAATACAATTCAGCCTTCATATTACTTTGACAGAGAAGTTGAGAGTAACATTGAGGTAGCATTTATAAAAATTAAATAATCAGACCACTTCTTAAAGAAATCTTCTTCTGCAGATTTCATTTGAGGTCAGATCGTCTTTACTTCTTTGTTCAGAGAAATGTAGATCAGGTTTAAGCTAGGAAACCCCAAATTAAAATGTCTTCCACTTTTGCTACAAAGTCTAAACAACGGACTTAAAGTTTTAAGTTTGTTTCATTTCTACATTTTCTCCCTGAATGTGCCACGGCTCATCAGTAGCCAGGAAGGTTTACTAATTTTCCTACATTTTCTCGCTGTGAGAACGGAGGATATTTCTATTCTATCAATCCGTGCGTCTCTTGAAAACGTGTCTATTTAAATAAATGAGATGGTTTGCAGCCCATCTGGATTTGAATCTCTTTCACTACAGAGAAACACAAAGCGTCTGGTTCTTGATTTTTTTTTTTTCTTCTTTCGTCTTTTTCTAACTCCACCTTCGAGACCTGAACTCTGGAAGAACAGAGAAAATGTTTCCCTCCCAAAAGGGGGTAAAATCTCATTTTTCAGTTCTTACTGATCCAGTTTGTTAGTTCTTCCGTCTTCTGGGCAGAACTTTTCTCTCATTGTGATAACTGGTGTGTGATCGGTCAGAGCCTCGAAACAATCGTTGTTTCTGTTTCAAAGGTTTCTGCGGGAGGAACTTTGACCTTGAGTTATTTTACAAGTGTGAAATGTTCTACCCTGCAGGTAAAGGAACTAGTTTCTCTCCTCTTGTGCGCACAGGCCTTTACTTTAAGAGGGAAAACGAGTGTTTTGTGATTTCTTTTTAAAATAGACTTAGCCTACGCATGATGCTCTGAGAATAAACCTTTAACCTATAGCGGTGTAGCCTGAATCTAAAATTTGAGCAAAGTAAAAATAAAAGTTATTTTGTCAAAAATATTTTCTATAATAGCTTAAGAGTTGTTTTTTTGTTTGTTTGTTTTTTTTTTTTTTTTACCTTTATTAGGTTTTACAAACTGTCTTAGCAGATCATAGAACGTTTTGAGCATAAACTATATATATATATTTTTTATGGTATTTCTGCATTTCTACGTTAAACAGACCAAACATTTGACTGGAAGTACTGAAGGTACTTGTGTTAACTGCATAGACGGACCCGAATCTCTCCTGTACAAACAGCGTGATCTCGTGCTGCGTTCGAATGACGTTGGACGTAAGAAACATATGACAGATCAGTACTTTTGACTGGGTTTGCTGGGGTTTTTTAAAGCTGGGTGTTGTCTTCCCACACCACCTTTCTAAACATCTTGGGACTCTTCACAAACTCCTTCTTCTTAGGTTCTCCGGTGCCTCCAGAGATTTTATGCGGCTTGATGACAGTCATGAGCGTGCGGCCGTCCATGGGTGCGAACAGAGGGTACAGCTTGCCTCCGAAGCTCCCTGTGAAGGTGTAGATGTGGGATTTGGTCTCGGCGTTATAGAAGGAGATCTGGCCTTCCTCGTAGTCTAAGTAAATCCCGAGGCGCCGCGGGACGAGGGCGGCGGGCAGCTGCGTCTCCGGCTTGCTGCAGGCGTAGAAGTGATGGGTGCTTCTCCACAGGACCCAGTAGCCCTTCTTGGGGGTCATGGGAAAGTTGCCCTTCCGCTCAGAGTTAGCGGTGGTCAGGCCGACCCGCCAGTACCCGTTGTTGGCGATGTCCACCTCCCAGTAGTGGCGGCCGCTGTTGTAGCCCTCCCAGCCGAGCACGCAGGGCAGGCTGTCGAATCTCTGGGAGCTCTCTGGGGCGTCCGACTCCGACAGGCCCTCCTGCACCCTGCGCTGGTCGTCTGAAAGCTGCAGCCAGGGGTGGTTGGTCATGGGGTCGAGAATCACGTCGGCTGTCGGGAAAAATGAAAAGGATTAAGTATCCAGAACCGCAATCTTGACTAAATTTCTTTTCTATTAGATGATGGAGCGAAGCAAAAACGAAGTTACCTGCTGCGCTGCAGATCCAGTTCCAGACTGAAAACAGACACGGGGACAAGATATTATAAACTGCTCACAAATTAGAAATATAAATTGCCAATAAATTAATAGTTTTTTCAATTTGAATAAAAAAAAACATATCAGCACACCTGCGTTTGGGAAGTATCTGGGTATTCCTGCTTTCCAGGTCCTTTGCTTCGCCAGCAACCAGATCTGGGAAACCATTGCCTGGAAAAGAGAAAGATAAGAAAATCTACCTTCTTGCTTTAAATGTTTTCAAAGAAAAACATGTGAAGTACTCAACATAAGAGGCAACAAACACCATCTATTTCTGCAGATTTTGCCCGGACCCTTGTATTCAGAGAATTGTATTATTTCTACTTTCTATTTCTTTTGAAATCAAAGCTGAAAGTGGTCGTAGAATGCTTATAATTTGTTATCAGAGACTGCTGTTAAGTTATCAGCGCAGCAGCGGCTCAGGGCCAGTAAAAACCATTTTATGGCTGTTCCACACGCACACTGAGTGCAGGGTTCACTCAGGCGTCATGTTGTGTAAAACTGTTTTACAGCCAAATGGCACCATGCTCACTTCACATGGGAACTTATATGAGGTGGTTGGATTTTATTTTATTTTTTTATTAATTTATGGCTATTCAACAACATCCAGTGGGATATTTTACATAAATGAGTAGGAACGTTGCATAGAGTGAGGTTTCTCACCGTGTTGTCTTCCTTGAGCAGAGACCAGGTGATAAACTCCAGCAGAGGCAGCAGCTTGTAAAGTCGTTTCTTCTTGATGCCCAGCAGGCGCAGCACTTTGCCCAGCTCCTCGCTCGCCACGCCGCAGCTCTGCAAGCGCAAGTGATCATTTCAGCTTGGGTTTTATTAATGAAAAAAGCAACAATTTTCTACTTTTTTCTACTTTGTGAATGCTGTAACACATGTCGTAACGTCTCACCTCAGTCGCTTTCTGCAGCTCCTTTGCCCACTCCATGATCCGCACTTGTCCCTCCTCTTTGGGCTCCTCTTTAGTTCCTTTCTTTTGATTGACAGATTTCCATGGGGCCTCCTTTAGAAGCTGCAGATGCAAGAGTAGTTGAAAAAAAAAAAAAAAAAACGTGTGCATGTGACAGTTTGATGTTGTTTAGCTGCTTTTACCACCCTCAGTCTAGGAATTTGGGCTCTGAGAGCTCACCTTGTCAACATGGTGGAGCTCATCGGCCCACTCCAGGATCAGCTTTCTGCTCTCCTCCAGGCTGCGCTCGGTGCGCCGGTCGGAGCTCTGGGCCTCCGCCTTGCTGGTTCCCTCCCCTGGATCAGTACCACCATGCTAAACACAACACACACAGAAACTGTTTTTAAAACGGCTTCATAAATCAGAAGATTATCAAAACTTGTCACTGTTCATTTGATTCAAGTGGTAATAAGTGACTTTGTTTTAGACAGCAGTCTGAAAGGTCACACATTCAGGCTGTAAATGCATTCATAAGCATTAATCTGACCTATCAGCAGCCACCCACCCACCCACCTGTCCTGTTCATGCATCCTGAGAAAATTTTTCCCAATATGAAGAACATGTTAATGATCAACAGCCCACAGATAAAATACCGTACAGCAGAAAATACATATGACTATATGTGTATACATGTGTTTGGCTCATACTTTTTGTTACATAATTATCATTTAAAAGTATTATCCTAATCTGCTTTAAAGTTGATGAACAACCCCCACAAAGTTAAATTTGCTGTAAACATTTGACATCGTTAAGGAATGTGTCTGGAAAACATTTTACAATCAGAACTTTTCTGTTTTGTTTGTTGTGTTTAGAAGCATTCTGGGTTCTTTCCTCTGAATAAACACAACAGAAGGACATGTTGATGTCTTTGTGGTTCTACCTTGCACACTTGGTCCACTTGCTCCTTCCAGTGATTAATAAACTGGACACACTCCTGCAGGCTGCACAGGTCCTTCAAGTTGCCCTGGCGAACGTGTTGCTGCAAGACGGACACAAACTGAGTTTTAAAAGAAGAAAATACAGCGGAGGCAAAATGTTTCAGCAGATTTATCATGCTTCATCAACTATTTCTTCCTCTAGCCACTAGCTAATTTGTTTTGCATGCATGGACTTTCAAAGAAACATGGCCAGTCCTGAAAACCAATGGCTGTTGCTGTTTTGGTGCTAAAACCATCGTTAGCAATACAAGCTAATAACAACAACATGTTCACTTTTACAAGTGGTGCACAATACAGTGCTTTACTGAGATATAAAGGATCACAAAATGGCTCATACCTCAAGATTTTACTATGTTTCTAAGTGTGGCGGCCATATTGAACTTGGGGTCACTCTGTGACCTCTGATGTTTCCACTCAGAATCCAGTTTCTCATCTGTTTCTGGCTTCTGAGTACAAAACTAACTAACTAACTAACTAACTAACTAACTATGCCAACCCATGTTCAGAAACTAAACCAAACTAAGCAAACACATTATGTGACCCTGTACAAATAGAACCTTTGATATAGCAACTGTGTATTTAAATAGTTTAATTTGTGTTCTGCCAAATTGGATCAATACAAATAAGGCGAAAATATGTTTAATATTATTTAATGTCAAGAAGCATTTAACAGCAGAGACTTTTATCTATTTGTTAATATCAATACATTTCGGCCTGATCCTGATACGACCCGACATGAAAATGAGTTTGATACGTTATAGCGTAGAAATAAAAGCTATTTTAGCTACCAAGTGTTATATGATTCTCAAAACAAATCTCTGTCACTCAAATCACACGCACTTCTCATTATTTATCTGCTGCTCAAACTAGGAATAAAATGGGTTTAATAAACATTGATGAGAGGAATTGTACCATCAAAGATAACCACTTTAGCTTAGCTTATAACCCTGACTTGCATTGTGTTGCAGCTGTGCTCTTGGAGGCCCCCTTGTGGTTCGGAGGCCCGAACACAAATAAACAAAGCTAAACATTTCACGCAAACACTCGGAATCATTAGAAGAAGAACGGGAGGGAAACAAACTTACCTGTGAGCTCTTGTTGTGTTTAGCGTGAACGGTGGGGGCCGAGCTGTGGGGCTGGACGCTCTCCTCGGGTAACTTCCAGCGAACTGCCCCGATGGAGCTGCTCTGGGTGGCGGTCTCATCGTTCAGCAGCAGGTTCACGCCTACAGGGAATGACTCAGTGTTAACAAAATGTGTTTACAACTAAAGTCTGACTATTATCAATTAAAAAAAAATAAAAAATTCGTGGTGTCTGTAAGCCTTCAATTTTCCACATGAGGCCACATAACCTCACCAGGAAAATGTAGTAGTATTTTTATTTGTTTGTTTTTAGAAAGAAAAATGTGAGAGATTAATTCTAATAGTTTAATAATAATAATAATAATAATAATAATAATAATAATAATAATAATAATAATAATAATAAAAGCAACGTACGTTTGTTGCGCTTTAGGATAGTTTTTAACTCCGCGCCTTCTTCCTTATTCATGGCTGTGGAGAAAAACATGTTGAAAAAAGGATTAAAAAAAATAAACAAAACTGAATTTCGTTTTTTAAATTAGAAAATTATATTTTTAAAAATAGAAAAATAATTAAATGAAAGGAAAAAGCTGAAAAAAATATTAGTAAATGTTAATCTTATTTATTTATTGTAGTTGCCATATGCATATCTTCATATTACTTTAGATTTTATGATGATTTTTTTTTCCATCAAGGTAAAAATAAATTTAAATTAGTCATTCATAAATAATAAGAATAGTTGAAATACAAACTTTTAACCCAACCTGTAACACCGGAGTTGTACTACAGATAAACAGAGGATCGATGTATTTATAGCTGATTACCTGTTGTCTTGTGGGAGCGTTGCTGCAGCTCTGATGGTCGAGAAGTGGACAGGTAACGCTGCTCGTCCAAGCTTTTTATTGAATACAGGAAGAAGGAAGTTCCTCCCCACAACCTCACAGCAGACTCACTCTGAGAATATCAGGAGGAGTGATGTTTTACAGCTGCAATAAAGCCAGTAATCAGTCAGAGTGACGCAAATGGCCGAGGTTTCAGGCTGAAGTTACTGTAAACTGTAAACCCAGCAGCAGAGGAACGAGAGCAGGGGTCAACCCGGCTCTGTGAGGGCTTGAATAAATCATCAAATGGTACTAAATGTCATTTTATAAACAGATGATTCCTAAAATAGACAGCCTGGCTAAAACAGGTTTGCGCCAGGATGGAAATTAAACCTTTCTGCCATAACAAAACAGAAACAGAAGAACTGATTTGGCCTCAGGAGCAAACTGCAGGATAAAGAGCAAAAAAACTACAAAATCTGACCTCACATTATGCAAGCAAACATTTACATCGACAGGCATTTCCTTAAAGATCCTTGTCCTTTATGGCTTGTTAAATTACGCCTGCTTTTTCTAAATTTCATAATGGATCAGAGCAAATGCTTCTACTTACAAGAGATATAAAAAAGGGAATTTAAAACATTTATAGGTATGGTAAGATTCTTTTAAATAAGTTTAAACAATATCTTAATAACTTGCGTAACAAATTATTCTTCACAAATTTGTAAATTACTAAATTGTACTCTTTAAGATGAAGAAAATTCCTTTACATGCTATTTATGCTCTCTCCAAAAAGGTTGGATGCAATTTAAAGGCTTAAACATACTTTCTGTTTATTTTCGTCTAAGATGCAGATGAGTGTTAGAAATAATTGTTGAGTGTAAATATAAATATTTTGTGAACAAAAAGCCAGATTGCACACAATAGCAAATGAAGCAATACTTCTCCTCGACTTGTTTAGCTGATTAGCTTCATTAGTTTTATTTTCAGGCCACGAACACATCAGTTAGTATCATTTATTGCATAAAAAGCAGCAGGATATTAAATAACCAAACACGTGTGTGCGGCAGCTGCTGCTCCTTTCATCGCAAACAGTTCACTGCTTTAGATTTTAAGGAACTTACAGTAAACAAAAAATGACAAATAAAAGAGAAGATGCCTTTGCAGCTGGTGGAAATATCATCAACAGGGACAATCTGTGGCAAGAACTGCAAGCTGATGTTTTCAATCCAATCTGAATGAACTTCATTTTTTTTTTGCAAAAACAACAAGAAAAAAAAAAACGAGGCAAAGAAATCAGCCTTCTTCACAATCTTTGCTACTTTGTGTTGGTCTGTTTGACAAAAATCTGTAAAATAAATTTAAATCATAGAGATAAAAAAAGATGCTTTTGCAAGGAACTATAAATACTTTCTTTCTTTAAAAAAAATATGGAGAAGATATTGCAAACAGTAGAGGGAACTGGTTCTATTCATTCACTTCTAAACACTTTGAACACTAAATGCTATATTAATATAATAATAAGCTTGACTTAAACAGCGTTAGCAAAGAGAATTGTACTTTATTGAATTAATAATTGAGTCGTTAAGACAATACAAATGAGACTCATTGTTATTTTTGATGTTTTCCAGTGGATTTCTGTCTAGTCGCAGTTCAGGATCTGCATATTTTCTTATTGGAGCACATCTAAAATATGTTTTACTCTTTCTCTTGTTTTAATTTTTATGGCACTGAAACCGACCTGATCTCAGAAACCAGATTTATAATCTGAAAAAAAAAAATAAAATTAAACATGTCTGAGAATTACTACTGTGAGCATCTTTTTGCCAAGCTCTATGGATAACCTCTACTAATAATGAGATACGTTAAAGACTTCCAAGCTGCTTTTCAGAGGAAGTTCTTCAGAAAACCAGCAGATTTTAAAAGTGATGCAAGCACAGGTTGAGTCATCATATAGGCATAATTTTCCTCTTATTTTCCTTTGCTCTGGCCTGACCTGAAACCTATAAAGACGACTTATGCAACGTTAGCTGGGCCGTTGCCCTTACAGCTCATCAAACCGTTTGAGGAGTAATTGGGCTCCTCCTGCTGATAAGAGGGATGGCGTGACAGCGGGATGCTTCCCCGCCGCCCTGCCTGTTGCCTGGCGGATCAGATAAGATGCAGTCGTGGCAGCTGAATAAAGGCTACAAAGATTTCTGCCATGGCCGAGAAAAATCCCACCTTTTATCAGCTTCAGCGTGAAACGAACTGAGGCAACTTGTTGAAAATAAACACACCAGGAGCAGTGAGAACGTTCAGATTTATTCTTCGATTTCAGACAAATCTGTGTTGCTGTTGAACAAATATACATATATTTATGTAAAAATCCAGTTCTCTTGATATTGTCTTGATTTGTTCAGACTCTGACCACAGAAAATATGTCTTTTTTTTTTTTTTATAAAAGTGGCATCATATCTTTGACTACCAAAACTCAAAACAAGCTGCTAACTTTGAAATATGTACAAACGGCAGGATCCTGATATATATATATATATATATATATATATATATATATATAT
>CAEFZY010076142.1:0-24587 GCA_903066815.1 Brachyrhaphis roseni
CATTTATTACAAAACACAGAAGGAATGGAATGTGAAGGGAGGGCTACCCTAAAAGAGAAAGGAAAGGAGTACAGCTAGACCTTGAAGCGGCAGCTGCAGCTTCAAGGTCTTGGACAAACTTTCACACAGTTTAACAACTTTTCTCTGGGGTGTGAATACTAAACCTAAGATACAAACTAGTAAAACTGTTAATGTAAGAATAGTAACAAAACATAATTTTTCTGACACTAACTTTATGTTTTTATTTTTTTTATTTAAAGCTGGCATCCTACTGTGGTCCCTAGGCCGTGTATGGCAGGGCATTTTACCATAAAATCAGTCTGTATCTGGAATTTCATTCCAGATATCTAAATTGACTTTTGACTAGACACAACATTTTGACTTGTCCTGAATGGTAAGGGAAGATAACCACTGATTTTCAAACCAAGCTTGAAGGCAGCAGGTAGCCTCAGTAGAGCCTTGGTCCTTACGACATGAATCGGGAAATTGTTAACACATTTGCGTGTTTTGAGAAAGAGATTACTTGAGACTTGGGACAGTGGATTCATTGGGTTATAAAACTAAAGCGGTATGTTATTCCTTTTAACAGAAGTAGAAGAAACACTATGAGACACGTCAGCTCTGGACCAGATTTCAGATGTTGCTGTGATGAATTCAAAAATAAACGAGACTCAGAAGAGGAGACCTACAGATGCTTTAAGGTGCTTTGCTTCACTTTTTAATGGAAGTGCTGCATTGTTAATGTGTTCATTAAACATGAAAATGCTTCAGAAATATGAAAATTCACTCAGGAAATATTACTATTTTGCCACAAGAAGTTGGTTGAAAGAAAATTACAATGCAAAATCAAATACATATACATCAAAATGAGCAGACAAGTAAAGAAATGTGACCATCTCTCTCATGAAACATCTCTTCTGTCTGGACTTGATTGCATTTTATTCAAGCGGTCCTTCTTGTCAGACATTTTTTCTTCAAAAGACCCTGGCTGCTTTGCCACAAGGCAACAAGTCTCAGACCAATTTAAAGCTGGTGAAAAACACAAATAGTTCAACCTGCAACGGAGCGCATGATTCAAGGTGGGTTTTATTGTCTGATTGCGAGCAGAGGCCAAGCAGAGCCGCGTTTCAATTTAAGGAGGCAGCTAACCTTTAGATCCAGAAGAAGAAAACACACAAACTGCATACAGATTTAGTCGCTTCCTTAACTGCTGGCTTCTCTGTCATCTGTGACACATATTAAGGACAAAGCAACACATATGTGCTGGCGTTCCCAACTGATTCCCACATGTCTCCATTCCTGCAGGGATGGACACTTCACAAATGTGTGCGTGTGGGGGTGGGTGTGTGTGTGTGTGTGTGAACATCCAATGGTGAAAAGGCCTCCAGCTTCTGCAGGCCTGTTTGTGTGGCAGTGAGGCAGAAGTAATGTCTGAATCTGTGCTTCCTCAGAGCAAAATGCATGCACGTGTGTGTGTGGGGGTGTGCATGCGTGTGTGTGTGTGTTTGTATAAAAAACAGGGGGTCACTGCTAAAGGACGGTACAAAGAGTCTGTCTGTCTGTCTATATTCACCCAGAACAAACAGCCCTTAGAGCAGTTTTTATTAATGAGAATGAGAAATTTGGACACCAATTAGAGAATTCGTTGTATTTTAACAATCTGCTTTGCCTGAGGAAATAAAAACATGATGAGACTGCAGCTACTGCTAATGATAAAGTAGAAGATATCAAATCAATAAAGATTTATCTTATCTTTACAAAAATAGTTGTGTATTTAACAACAACAAGGAACTAAATAATACAGTTAACCAAGTTTTGAAATCCAACATGCTCTTGTCCTATATGTGAACTCTGACATTGAGATAATGTGTCTCCCTGTGAACAGCCAGAGACATTGTATGACACGAAGAGTATGGAAAACCTAAGGGCAGACATGAGCAAGCAGGGAGGACCAGATTTAGTGGTTTATTAAAGTGCAAATTTTGCTCACAGGCAGGTAGACAGCAAACGGAAACAGCCCAGAATCACACAACAGGAGCAGGACAACAGAAGGCATGAACTTTTAACGGGCTGACAGGAAGCAATGAAGGCTTGATGGCAGGTATAAGCACCCTGGGACCGATGCAGGACAGGTGTGAGTCATGTGTGAGGACCTGGGCAGTCAGTGTGACAGCAGACAGAATGAAAACCAAACAGAGTAGAGACAAGTGTGACACATACGGAGGGATTGAAACTGCCCCATCTCAAAATTCTCTAGGACCTGTCAGACATCTAAATGCATTTTACTTGAAGCTGGTGAGCTCTTTTAATGTTACACTGATTCCTACTGATGTTCTTTCAACAATGTTAAATATTTAATATTTGCCCTTACTTTGACCACTAGAAGCACGGTCCCTTTAAAGCCTCTGAAGGTCTCCTCCAGTATTGTACACTATGACTGAATCTCATCTCAAATTTTTTGAGATGAGATTCAGATGAGAATTGAGATGAGATGGACCTAGATCTTTATCCTCCTTTAATATCAATAGGTGTTAAATATATTTCAATGCAAAGTAAAACACAAACCCATTTAGGTTTAGGAGGACTGTACAAAAATTGTCACAAATTTATTTTAAAACTGACCCAGGTGTTTGTTTTTGTTTCTGATGAAGTGTTAGCTCAGCGTGCAACAAACCTCAGCATTAAGATATTTTACTGTTGTGAGTATTACAAAGTTAAAAGATACTTATTTTTACTTGCAAATGACTTAATACTTGCCATGAAAATTCAAATTTTTTAGGTCAAGGTTGGTTTACTACTTGACCTTTCGCCTGCATTTTAAAGGAAAAGCCCCAATTGGATTTAAATGCAAGGTTAAAAATCTACAACTTTATAAAATAGGAACTAAAATATATTCAGCAACTGGTTCTATGCTGGCTGTTCTAGAAAATGTTCCCACAAATACAAGATTGGACCAAAAGTTTCATCTTCGGTCATATCAATCACAGATTAGCACTTGGATCAGTGAATGCATGTGCATAAATCTCAAAAGTTTTTAATTCAAAGAAAATAAAATATATTTCTCCAGACTGAGCAGAACACTTTTAACCTCTCTCTAAGCAATGCTTTACACTTTTTTTTCTCTCTATCTTGAACTGTCCCTTTACTCTCTGCTTCCACCAAATCGTCCTTGTTCGTTATTTTATCACAAAGGAAATGTGCAGGATGGACAGCATCGTTTTCCAATGATAGGTTGCAAGCTGCAGCAAAGAACTACAAAATGAAAATGATTTCAGAGTTAAAATATTTTATTGTCACAACAAGTCTAATTTGACATGCTGTATTCTTTGGTTGCTTTTTGCTTATTTACAAAAATGTTTATTGACTCAACCACCATAACAAAATCTGGTTTAACATATTCTGACAGCACATTTAGATTATAATCTAATTAGTGAGTTCTCTACAGTTTCTGAAATACAAGCTAAAGAGTGACTAATAAACTGTAAGTGAACTTTGAGACACACAATTTTGTGCTGTCCTACTATCTTGTAATCTGTGCACATAGTGATTTATATATTATGCAAGGGACGGACTCTGGAGAAAAATTGGCCGAGGAGTTCTTGATCCCCCTGGTCCACCATCAACTGCTTGATTAAAATTTTAACAAAAAAAAAAAACATGTAGCTGTGCAAAGCTGGCAAAGGTACAGCACAGACTTGCTTCTACGACTGAAGATAAAATATATTTAATGCCACTCTTTCCAGACTTGCTTTTGGAAAACATTTTTAAATCATGTTATTTTTTTCTTTCACTGTTTTCTTATTTCTTCTCTAATGCCATTTGTTGTTTCATCAGTGATTTTCTGAGGCTCGGCTGAATTCACAATTCACTCATATGAATTCACAATAAAATGCAATGAGGTTTGTGAGGGTCAAGTACAACATACTGTGATGTGATTGATTTCATTTAAACAGTAAATGTTAAATGGAAGTGGGATGGAAAAGGATAAAGTTTTCTTTCTTTCTTGTAGAATGAAAAAAAAAATGCCTTTTTAAAATATATATCTTAAATGTCTTTATTGACTTCTGTCTTGTCTTTCTATCACAGAAGTCATGAGCTTTCATATGACGACTGAGTTTGAAAGCATCACAACACTTTCATCCCACAGCCATGTCTCAATGTGATGAGGACATTGTGTCCAGTAAGGCGTAAAGGCTTCGTCTTCTCCGAGTTTGTGGCTAAATCTTCATTGGGTGTGAATAATTATTCAAACTGCTGTATGTAGAAGAATTGTCTCCAAGTAATTTTGTATTCTAGACTACTTAGTGCATACAGAATATGTTTTTATGAATATTAAAAACCTCCTTATGTTTGAGTTTTTAAATCTATGGATAGAGGTGGGGTAAACTTTTAAAAAAAGCCCCTCAGTCTGCCGCCTAGTAGTTTGTGTAGTGAGCTCTGTGCCGTGCTCAGTGCTTGATACCTGAGTCATAAGAATCCAATTTTGTGAGAAAGTAGTACAACACTCCATCACGGCTATCAGCCGAGTCCCTTTTCTAAACAGGAAAATGTGGTTTGTGTTGTGCCTAGACAAACTGAGGGGATCAGGGAAGGAATCGATAGCAATACAACGTTCTTTAAGAGAGTTCTTATGGATCAGAGCGCAGCCGAGCCTCAGAAAATCACTGATGAAACAACAAAAGGCATTAGAGAAGAAATAAGAAAACAGAAATGAGAAAAGCGACGTATTCAAGTGAGACTCTTCAGCCTCATGTGAGTAAAGTACAAGCTCCATACCGAAGCACAAATGCACACACACAACAAGAAGCATTTGTGCCCTGACATCAAAACTAACATTTAACACTGAAGCTAATAGACGGCAATATACAAAAGAACACCAGTCAAACAAAATAAAGATGAAATAAAAGCAAATTACTCCAAAGAGTACTAGATACAAAATTATCTAAAAGAAAAAATAGTCATTTATTGTCTCAATCGCTCTGTCCCTGCCCTTATTCGTCTCCTTCAGTCACACACATTCCCAAACACATGAGAGAACAGAGATAGGTGAGAACACAGGGGACCTCCTTCGTCTTGCAGCTGCTCATTAACTGAGCTGCATAATTAAAAGGTAAAGTGATACTATTTAACCTGCATTAACATCAAATTAACCGCAGTACAAATGGTGCACAGATGCACTAAGTAACTGAACTTACAAACATTCAGGAAGCACAGGTGAGCAGACGTCCAAACTCCATGACGCCTAATAAACATTTAATGAAGTGTGAGGAACACAGTGACCTCATTCATGCAGGGACAATGACACCCTGTTCGTGTAAAATTCAAAATACTGAAAATAATACTTAAAAAAATCTTTCCACTGCTCACTCTGATGAATGTTTTCAATTCTATATTGCAAGTCAAATTAAAATAAGATATAAAAAATATGTGTACAATTTGCCTTCTTGCTTCACCGCATATATTTATTTCTGTCTTGGGTTTTTGATGTTCTGCTGTTTCTATTTCTTCTGAGTTTATTTTTTTTACTATTTTAGGGCTGAACCAAATGCCTCAAAGCACAAATGACTTAAAGTAAAAAAATGATTAAACAAATAACTTACGTTTATGTACACAGCTGGACACAAAATATTTGTAAAATTTAGTTTCTTTCAGTGATAACGCAGCGGAAGTCTCTAACAGATAAATGTAAGCAAAGAAACAATGATTAAGTCAGAAAACCTAACATTGTTTTGAAGCTATAATTAGTTGTGTAATATAAATAAATGGTTGGTGAACTAGTTATTAAATGGAGTCATGTAAGTTTATACTTCCAACTTTTCTTTAAAAGATGCTGCAAGGTGATGTGTGAAAATGGGAAATATTAAGTCTGTGAAAGTTTGCCCATGTTTGAAATATAATAATCTATAATATTAATAAAATGTATAATTATGTTTTGCTCATGAATTAATTTCTTCATCTCTTTTCAAGCAAAAACATAAAACCAGAAGGAACCCTTGAAACAAATTAGCTGTGAAGTCGGAACATGGAGTCAGAATGAACTGTACGTTTAATGCTAATTAAAATCTTGTTGTGAAGCTAATTGCTTTCTTAAGGGGTTGCTTAGAATCAGCCATTTTAGTCTTTCTTGTAATAACAGCTTTTGTTTCGTATGGTCACCAAGAAACCCAGAGTGTTTTCATATTTAGTGTGAAAACATTGACTGCTGGTGGAGTGTGACATTCATAACAGTGATGTAACCTTGTGGCAAATGGCTGTTGGAATCAAGCACTTTATTTATCTGCTTTCTGTGTTCAAACTAATCTCCTGGGGAGGACAGAGAGAACAGGGTGTGAGTGAAGCATGAAGCTGTCGACTGAACGAGATACTGGATGCTACAGAAGCGTTGTGGAACACCTCCCAGGAGAAAAGCTTTCTGTAATTAGAAAAGGAAAGATTTAATGATCGCTCAATTCAATTTGAGCATTTCCTTTTAAATACATTAAAAATCACTTAGTGGATATTTGTCAGACCGAGTAACGGCGCAGAGCTCGACGCTCGTAGCTCAATAAAAATTCATTAAAAGTGCAAGACAGCAGGTGACCTTAAAACTTTCCCCGGTTGAGATTGAAAGAGACAGCGGTGAAGTGCAGCAGGCAGACAGACGGATAGAAACCGAGTGCGGAGCGGAACAACAGAATTTGAAGCCCTGAGGTCACTTCCGAAAAAGAAAAAAAGACTGGAGCGGGAAAGTAAATTAAAGTAAGCGAAATAGAAAGCGGAGAGGGTTGCATGAGGGAAAGGCTGTTTGTGAGAGAATTATTTTTTCATAAAGGAGGCAATGAAAAACAGAGAAGCAGAAGGAGGAAGAGGAGGTGTCGAGGCCAGGAGGCTGTAATAGAGTGAAGGAGGCTGCGGCTGCAGGGAGGCACAGCTCCCAACTCCATGTTAGTTGACCCAAGAAAAAGGCCTGCTTCTTTATTACAGACTGAGATCATGCCCTTTATTTCACACCATATATTTTACACCAAAGAATTATAACCTCTATGGACTCAGAAAATAACAGAGTCACAAGCACACTCCCACCCAAGGTGAGTAACACTGAAAACAGGACCATTAAAATCAGCACAACTCTACACCTCAATCCTCTCTTTAATAATGTTTTGTGTTTCATCACATTTTTCTTGTTTTGTGGCGTGTGTGTGGATTAATACAAAGTGTGTTATCCGCAAATCTCTGGGGTTAGGAGACTTTGTCCTTGTCTGTGAAATCACCTCAATCACACTCCAGTGAGCTAATGGGAGCAATCCTCCATGCAGGACATATGAAGACCCACCATGCATTGCTCAAGGTTGGTCATCATCCTTACTTACACACATAAAGCACTTGCTGAGATCAAAAGCACCTTCGACAGCCACCTATTCACCTTTCCTTCAAATCTTCTGAGTAAAGCTCTACTTAGATTGTTTCTTTCTTTTCTCACACCTCCCTACAGTAAAAAAAACGATTATTACTTTTTCGTTCTTGGCCCCCTGTGACCCGCTGTGTTCACTTTATCATCTTCCCATGTTGGCTTTTAAGCCCTGCGGAGAGGTGGCCACCTGAATATAATTTTCTTAGCTTTCCCAATTTGCCGTATTGCTACTGAAACAATAAAACTCACAGGAGTTTTAATAAATGTGTAGCATACTTAATATATGATTTCATTGAGTGAAGAAAGTCTAACATATTATAATGAGCCCCAGATATGATGCTGAGTGTTTGATCGTTTCTATCGATCTGGTTGAGACTCTTATTTTGAAATAGAAAAGGAATTAGTGTTGGCTAATTGTGCAGCTCTTGTGTTGCTAACAAACTTTGTTATAGAACATCCAATCAGATTAAGTATTTCAAAAAAATGTTTTAAGAATCTGTATCCTATGAGCCAGGCCAAAGGCACGATGAGTAAATGCTCTTAGACATTTGTTTTAAATTTCAATTAGGTTAAACATCTAGTAGATTAGTTATAATGCAAAGAGACCCTGAAAGTTTGTAAACCCAGTAAAGACCTAATACTGCATTAGAAAAAATTGACATCTCAAAACTGCACATTATCAAAAAATCCTACATAGAAGCAGCATTCAGCTTCAATGCACCATAAATCTGGAACAAACTTCCAGAAAACTGTAAAGCAGCTGAAACACTGAGTGTCTTTAAATCTAGATAAGACTCCACCTGTTTAGAGTTGCTTTTGAAACATAATCAATGAAGCATTAATCAACAATCTGATGTGTAATGTTGTTGACTATGTGTTCTATGACCTTGTTATTTTTGTGTTTGTATGATGTAAAGCACTTTGAAATGCCTTATTACGGAAATGTGCTATACGAATAAAATTTGATTTGAGGATTTTCTCACACATAGATGTTTAATATCAAATTTATTTCAATGTTAATACTAAAAATTATGAAAAAAATATTACAAACTGACAATAAATTTACTGTAAATTGCAGCAAATAAAATAAAACAAAATAGAAAATAAATAGATTTTTTAAAAGTTGCGTTTTCTCATTTCTGTTTAAAGTAGTTACAATTTCATTAGGGCTAATGATGAGAACATAATTACTGCATTTTTACAGTTTCGCTTTGTTTAAATCTCCAACATTGAGCTTGTGGGCTCCAGACTCAAACTGAGCGTCTATGGATCTGAAACGATCTGAGAAGGAATTTGAAAATGTCTCAAAAGAATCTCAAATCAGTCATTCCACTATACGGAGAACAGTCTACAAGGGGAGAAAATTCAAGTCACACTGTATGTCAGCATCCCCAGATCAGGTCATTTGAACAAGTTCACCCTGAAAGCAGACTGCAAGATGCTAACATAAGAATGCAAATACCTGAAAACATTATCACAGGACCCACAAGAGGTTTGTTATGGATTCTGTCTTTTCCTCTATCTGTTTTAGTCTCTTTTATCTGCTTACACGCACACGCTGCAGCTTACATAACCATGTTTTTGTGTGACTGCCGACAGTCAGATGTAAACAGACTGAAACCGATTAGTTGATAAGAAGGTGTTTGTCTGTACAATCAGAAGTCTTCACCCAAAGGAGAGCTGCAGGTATAAGATATCTTCTCTTTAGAAAAACCATGAAGAGAGAATAGACAATTATCCAGACTTTTGGAATAATACTTTCTGAGGATTCCTTTCTGACTGAAAATGAAAAGTAATTGTTTTATTTTTAAACTAGTGTACGCACAAAACACTAAGCCTGAAACTGTAAGTGATGTAAGCCCAAAACTGGCTTACATCACTTCACTTTCCATGCAAAAGTTGTGATCTATAAAAAACAAACCGGAGTGTGCGGTTTCTCACCCGTATGTGGAGACAGGGGAAACTTGCGGAGCAGATGGTAAGGTGGGGAACTGAAGCAGCGCCGCATCATCATTTCTCTCAAACATCTAATTTCACTCCATATGAAACTTTAATAATAGATCAACTTTATCGCAAGTATCCAGACAGCAGTGTTATTTATGCTTCTACTGTTGATTCATAACTATGCACGAGAACCAATCTTAAATAGAAATCCACACAAACATTTCATCACCCTATAATCTCCAGGGTGATGGGTACCACATAGTAGCACAAAATTTGACAAGGTGCGAGGCAATCAGACTGATTTCTGTTAACATGTAAATAAAGCACGCTGTGACGCTTGTGTGTGTGTGATTCTGCGTGATGAAAACATTAATGCATCCATTGCTCACGAGGCTCACCTCAATATTGCTCACACTTGTACCCGTATCCATCATCTGTTGGCTTCACCCAGCAAGATAATGCTTCAGGTCACAAAGCATAAATGCAACCTGGTTTTTGTGGTGGTCTCCTCAGTCAAACAGAGGTCCTTCAGGATGTGGTAGAACAGGAGGTTCATGTCGTGTCGTGCAGCCGACAAATCTGGAGCACCGTGGAAAAGTGTGCGATGCCATCATGTAAGAAAGTACAGGAATCTCTGGGAAATGTTTCTGACACCTTGTTGAAGCTACCAGTGAAAATTGAGACACTTTGAAAGGTAAGGAGGTACGATCACGTACTAGCAAAATGTACCTTACAAAATGACTGGTGAAAGTATAATTATATATTGGTCTCTATCGAAACAGATGAAGAATTTAACAAGTTGTAAGTCAAAGAACATTTATGAGTACCTCTGTAGCAAAAGATGTATACAGAGTTGAAAGAATAAGGAGGTTTCAGCTCTGACAAGTCGTTTAGTCAGTGAAGGGAAGTATGATTTGTTTCGGTTTGTAGACAGGAAGAGAATGCTGTGAACAAAGATAAAGTCAGAAACCCAAACAAGTTAATGATGAGCTGCAAAAAACATCATTACAGGCTCATTTGTTCTGAACCTTTAAATTTGCTGCAGGTATTGGGTCATTTGTGGGGAACAAAAATGGTCGGTATTCATTTTCTGATACTTTTTGCTAAAACTGATGGACCTCTAAAATATGACCATCAGCTCCTTTCTCATCCTTTGCTTTCATTGTTGAAGAGGCAGAGAGGAAACTAGGCGGGCATGGTGTCCACAGGGAAAGATTCGGGTGTAGGTAATTGCTTACAAAGATAATGCAACAGGAGATAGGATCAGAGGGAAGGTGACAGTCTGTAATTGGAAATGGTGAAAGAAAGAAGACCGTGAAAAAGGATTGGCGAAAGAGAGATAGTGGGACTCAGTGCAATGCTGAAACACCCCATGCAGCCTTCTTGGCGTTACAGGCCAGTAGGTAAGAGGTCACTAAACACTATAGGTCACGTTAAACAGGGTTGTTCATGTCATGTTCCTCCATGTGGCGTCCCGCAGGGCAGAATGTAAGCTCCGGATTTCGTCCGTTTTCTATTTGCCACAGCCCATAGCTGCACACTGTGTGCCGAACACACAACTCAGGCACAAAGTTAATGTAATGAGCCAGAAAAAGATCCCTGCCCAGAGACATGAAACCTAACATTCCACCAGTGGAGGCTTATTTACATGCATCACTCAAAAACGGCTGAAAAATTCACCCGGGTTGCAAAAATAAGCTTTTAGAAAAAAGGAAGCATGACCATGAATGGACACACACAGACGCGCACACATGCATACATGCAACCCCTCAGTCTCATCATCTTCTTTCATTTGCTTTGCTGCGAGGACGAGTAAGGAAGTCTTGTCAGTGTTGGTAGTCGTCAGCGTAGAAGATCAGCAAACACGCAGTTTTGTTTCAAGTGTGTCTGAGCTCTATTTGTGAAAATACTCCAACCAATGAGGGTTAAATATTCATGCCCAACTGTGTGCATGTGTGAGTAAACATACCCAGGACGGAAGCGTGGTCCCTGATGCCTCCTCATCTGTCCAGCTGTGTGTGTATGCAGATCTTATTTCCTCTCCTCTTGGCCCACAAGTGGCCGTTGCCGCTCGGGAAGCTCACCGGTGTGATCTTCTGATCTTTCCCTCAGTCGGTCTCACTCCTCGGCGCTCCAAACATGCCTCTGACTCCTCTCTTCTTCCCAGTTCTCCTTCCTGCCCTCCCTCCTGCCGACAGGCTTATGTGCACACTTCACACCTCCTTCTACTCCTTGTTGCTTATTGTGACCCTGGTAAAAATGAAAGCCTGTTACATTAAGGAGGCTAACGTGAGACCCTCCTCTCCTTCAGCCAGTGCTGTTCAGGGATCCATCCGTTTCCCAACGACGTGGATGTGGAATTAAGGGAAAGGAGAGGAAGGATGGGGAAGGAGCGAGCTGTTGCTGTAGCTGTTGCCTCTGCCTCCTTCTGTATGAGCGACTCTCTCTCGCTTAGCATTCTTTTCATCTCTCTCTCTGCTCACTCACTCTTTATCTTGCACCACCCCCTCTCTTGTTCCCTCAGTCTCTGTCTATCTGCTCCCGCTCTGGATGCTGTTGACCGCGTGCTGGAGCGAGTCTCTCTTACGGGAAAAGAAATGAAGAAAACAGGAGCAGGGGAGACAGAAAATTAAAAGAAAAAGATGTAAAAAAAAAAAAAAGAACAATTCTTGACTAGGAAAAATAAAAACATAAATGATTTACTTTAAAATATTTAGACAGTGCCATAGAAATGATTTTATGTCCGTGAAACTTTTAATAATTTTGTCATATGTAGCCATACATTTTAATGCATTTCACTGGGATTTCAAGAAAAAGCCAACACAAAGCAGCAGATAATTGTGAAATGGAGGGATAATGACCTTCGAGCTTAAAACTAGTTTACATATAAATCCTTAAATAAGTGTTGTGTGGATGTCTATTCCACCCTTCCTGGATCACTGATTGGCAAAATTACCTTTTGCTGCAGCAAGTATTTATTCATACTCCTTGCAGATAAGGTTTGAATGTTAATTTTATTAAACCTAGATCTTTGCTTCTGATTGAAAACCACACCGATATCTTAAGGAAAAAGGGACATGTTTCCTTGAAAATATTGTAAAAAGTAAAAGATTTCAAAACGCTCTTACGATTTTTAAACAGCATATTTGTAGTTTTAAGATTTAAGCAATGAGCTTCATGTCTTTGAGGTTGGAAAGGCCTTCTTACCATCACCCTAATCTCTGGCTCCCCCTACAGATTGTTTTTATTTATTTATTTATTTTTTATCAAATTCAGATCCGGACTCTAAAACAATAATATTCCCACTATGCGTCCAGTCAGAAGATACAAGATGGAACAATGAAATTATAACTTTAAACTTAAATCTGACATGGAGTATGAATAATTCTGGCCTCATATGTATAGAATTTTTAATTTTTTTTATATTTTAACAGAGGGACCAAAACACTAGAAAAATACTGTTTTGCATTTTTCTACGTATTAAAGATAAAGAGAGGAAATGCTCCAAATGAAAGTCAAAAGGACATAAAGTTAAAGGTTTATTCTCTTTGAAAATAGAATATTCCAGCATTCTCATCTGCAATAGATTGAAAGAATTGCAAACAGGCTGAAGTACTTTCTCTGTCTATCAGAAAATAAAGTGTTTCAGTCAATAAATTGATTGTAGTTGGCACAGTGGTTTGCCAAAGGGCATCATTATGCAAGGAAAATCATGATTTATGCAGACTATAAATCCCAGACTGTTTTTCCGCGAGTGAGAGAAACTAAAACAAAAACAATTGCATCATGCAATATTCTGTTAAGCAAAAATAGTAATTTGTGAAAATAATATTCTGGCCTCAGATTTATTGTCACATCCTTCTGAGAAGCAATCATGCTTCTACAGAGAAGGCAACGTATCTGAATGTGGTAAAAACAATCTTTAGGATGGATTATATTGTTCTAGATTTGATAAAAAATGATTTAACTTTACAGTACACCTCGCAATTCAGTAGTTGCTTTTAACTTGACCTTTCCATTCTCTCACAACATTCTGTGGAAATGTTGACCCAGCCGTTGTTACAACCTTATTAGAGGTCAGTGAAGTTTGTGGGTGTTTGGTTCTGTGCAGCTCTTTTCAGTCCCCAGCGCAGCATTTCAATCAGTTCAGGGTTTGGACTGTGACTCTTGATTCTTTTCCTTTGGAGCATTCTGCTGAAGATTTACAATTGTCTTTTAATCTTTACATTTTCCGTGAGCTTTCATCCAGGTGGCCTCCGACTGTACTTCGGTATAACAACAGGTACAGCTGGGACACTATGTTGACAAGTTCACACCAGATGAAATTTTAAAAAACATCCATGAACTGCCTATGCCCGCTTATAATACTTTATTAACTGGAAAATATCCAACCAAATCTCCAGTCACTTCCGTACTTTCAATTTCTTTAAGTTTTTGAACATAATAAAATCAAATAAATTTCAGTAATTTATATGATTATATCATTTACTGAACCGATATAATTCAGTAATTGGATTATGTCAATTACTGAATTATTATTTTTATTTTTTGTATAAAAAAATAATAATAATTCACAACCATTTTTATTAGTTTTTCTTAATTAAAGCATAATGGAAACTTGCCGAAACTTCTTTGTACAATTATAACCCTACTATTAAGGTGTAATAATTTAACCTGAGCTTAATTTTAATACTCAATGTCAATGGATGCATTTGAAGGTTGTATGAGCAAACTTTAAAATATTGTCTAAATATTTATAGTATGACAGAGCGCTTCACTTAAACGTTATTTATTATATGTACAGATTAATAAATCTCAACTTCTTTTTCCCGATAGAAGGAAAGTATATGTATTTGCAGCCAGCTTTTGCTTTGGCAGCTTTTACTGTCACAGCTCACAGGCAGACCTCTAAATCAATCTAAGCAGTGTTTGGTAATTAATCCAATCTGCAGAATCTGGTTGTTACATATTTACTTGTTACTACATTTCCATTAAGTTTCCTGTTTAGCTCAATTTAAGAGTTGGAAATTTACCAAAAGTCGTGGTTTAATATTTTTTTTTATCTTGTTTTGTACAATCAACCTGCCAGTCCCTGAAGGTAGAAATGAGTCTTCAGGTCAAATCTGGCACATTTGCACAATGGACTAATTCACTCATGTTGACTAATGATGAACTGTAAGTAAAGCAGAGAGAAGTCCAGACCATAATGTTGATTATGAATAGGAAAATGTTTGTACTCGACCTCTTTACCAAATGCCACTTTCTCTATCCTCTCTACTTTGGTTTTTCCCTTTTTGCGATTTCTCTGAGTATTGAGGATTTTGTATTTGGGAGGATTTTACTTAGATGTCAATTCTAGGATAATTCTGAGACGCTTCTGACCCAAACGGGTACTTTGGGATCCCTGTCATTCGCTAATTTTCTACATATTTGTTCACAACTTTGAAGGAAACATATTCTCTTATTACCTGTTAAATGCTGCCATGTTGGCAAGGACTTCATTGCATGTTTTTATGAGATATCAGAGCTATTCCTCCACAGTAATTATCAGACTTAATTTTATTAGCTTCCTTTTTTATCAAACCTCTAAATATCCATAAACCCAGTTGTAAATTTCTTTACACAGTGGTAATTAATAGTTGCTCCTTTAACTGAATATGCATTATTTTTGGCCTAATATATTATAGTAAATTTTTATCCCTCAAATACATTAAGAGTTTCAAATAGTAAAACGTTGAAATTCAGACTCCTAATCTCCTTTGTCCTTTTTTTTTTTGTGAATGGAGAATAATACATTTCAGCTTGTCAAACATCAAGACCTTTAAAAATAACCTTTAAGGCTTGAAAACCAGTCTTGTGTTTAAAGGTAACCAGTCCACGGACAATACATCTTAAGGTTAAAGCTCTTTCCGTTGCAGCCTTTTGAGTCAAACAATATTAAACTTTCATTGATCACAGATGTAAGAAAAACATGACAAAAGAAAATGTGGGGTTCACAAATCTAGCTTTTGATCATTTTAATCCTTCTGTGTTTTTTTTCTTTTCTGTTTAACCATCTAAACCGTTTTGCCCAAAGCATCCAGAGAGAGAAGGAACGGAGGAGCGTGAAGGAAAATAGACATTTTTATTGTTCGGTCCTGTTGCCTTGTCAGAGTAGATCAGATCACAGGCCAGTGAGGTTTAATCACACACACGCACACTGAAAAGCACTGAAAAACTCTGGCCTGACTGACTGCCCCTAAGGTCAGAAACAGATCATTGCAGGAGAGGAGAAATCTGTCCTGTGACCCTAAGGCCACGAGGCAAAACCGCCAAGGCAGCTCGTCCAACAAACACCTGCCATGCCAACCTCTTAGCCACTCTGAGCCAGACTCCCACGTTCGGACACAACACACCAAATCACCTGCTCTGCTCCTAATGCCTGAGTGTAGCTTATGCTCAATGGTCAGGTCAGCCGATTTCTTGTTGTTTTAGTCAATGAAATCTTCTCTTTTCCATCAGTCACGTGTAACATCATCGTATTATCTACCCTGCTTTTTAAAAAGTGCCATCTCAGTCAAACATAAGAGCACTAGATTTACTTTTGATCTGCTTATTATGACACTTAATGAGAAGATGTTGCTTTTATCCTGACGTGACTCTGTTGCTGGTGCTGATGGAGAGCAGTGACTATCAAACACAGTGGCATTGCCGTTTTATCACCAAACTCAGCTTTGACTCACTGGATCACATTTAGAAATAACCAAATGTGCACACGAGCAACTGAGCTGTCAATTAGAGGCAGTTCATCAAAGGATGAATCCACTGCAGCAGCAAGTGACGGATCAAAGTCGCTCTTATCTGATAACAGTTAAAAATTGGGCTTTTAATTAATGCTGGGTGCTCTTCTCATTTAACATGGTGCTTGGGATTCATTGGGTGTCTAATCATTATGTTGAGTTAAGGATATATTTAGCAACAGATTTATAGCCTGTGCATGTATTTATGGTTTGGTAAATATTAGCTAACATCTATCAGATGACACAGTGTCCAGATTATAGAAGCAATACATGATATTGTAAAAAAAAAAATACTGTTTAACCTTCATTTTGAGTACATTTATTCAAACAAAATCACCAGTTGCACTATTTTTGGTGGTGTAATCACTCACTTTAAAAGAGGGGGCTTCAAAACCAAGTCTTGAGGCCTCAAGACTTGTTTCCCAGCTTTCTAACTGCTTCAACAGGGAAATAGCAGGACTACGTCTTCACTTCAAGCTAATGGCTAATCCAATCATTTGATAGACCATGGTGGACCATGGAAATATCAAAAAGTTGAAGGAGAAAGTAAATATGACTCAAACAGTTTTAAAAGCTTTTTATTATGCTAATCAGATTCTTCACTTGCTGTTTTGGTAACACTTTATTTGTAGGGGTGTAGATAAGACTGACATAATCCTGTCATAAGCATGATATAACACTTGTTATGAATATGAAGGAGTTTTTATGAATGGTTATGACTGTTGTCATGAAGTGCCATTCGGTAAATAATGACACTTTTAATGCAAAGTTAACTCTTTCAATTAGTTTCAATTCAGTTAGAGTTAACTTTTAGTGCAAGTTTTAGTGCAACTTTGCATTAAAAGTGTCGTTATTTACCAAATGACACTTCATGACAACACTCATAAACATTTATAAAAACTCTTTCATGTTTATAACAGGTGTTATGTTTATGACAGTGTCATGTCAGCCTTATGCACATCCCTTTAAATAAAGTGTTTCCAGTGATTATCTTGCCGACATTTTAAGCTAACTTTGGTAAGGAGAGTAAAAACATGACTCCAAATGTTATTGTTGGAGAACTACTGCAAAGAGCGGTATCTTGGGGTCACCAAGTCCCTAACAACCATGCTATCCAAAGGCCAGAAAAAGAGATTTTTCTCCTCTCCCACCACAACCTCAAACATGTGGAGCTAAATGCTACGGCATGAGACTAACACTGAGCTTTTCAGCCACGGGCGCTCCAGGAGGGTTTGATATGAAAAGAATGAATATGTCGGAAAGCACTTCATGCACTTCAGGATCTGTCATGCTGTGGGCCCGTTTCTCTTCTAAAAGCTGTAAGTAACATTGTTTGAGTGCATGGCATCATGAAATACCAGGATATCTTAAATGAAAATCTGGTGAACTATCAGAATGCCTGAATAACTGGACAATGGGTCAATAGGACTAAAACCTGTGATGACTTGGATTTAGAAACGATTCACCAAGCAAAACATGTATCTTCATCCATGACCGTTTCAGTCCTGATATACTTTAACTTTTTACAAAGGGTGAAAACAAATTGGTCAGGTTCTGCATTCATGTGTGTATATAAACATCTGACTGTGAAAAAGTATTTAGACTTCTTCGAAATGAACATATTTTCTCTTAATTGTTAACAGTTTTCATTTCCTCGTAGCCACATCATCACATCAGCAATGTGGAACTCGATTTTGAAATTGGTTTCTTCTCCACGAGATCTTGCATATAAATTGTTGAAAAGATTTTACTCCTGATGGGCTTTTATGTTTTATTTAAAAGATGCATAACAGTTTGGCTGAAACTCCTGAAATGCTTCCTTTTTACATCATGAGCCAGATTTCATAGAAGAAAAAGAAATAAACAGTATTTCATTTTCATAAATAAGTTAAAAACAACATTAATTAATTTTCCTTGCATATTGCTTAATTGCTTAATCAGACTTTACCAGCACATTTCTACTGCTAATTCATGCAGAAGGTGGCAGAAATCTCACATTTTAAAAAAATATTTCATGTTAATGTCATGAAGTTTGTGTAACGCCTCCTGACAGTTTGTAGGTGCATTTATGTAGGCGTAGAGTGACTAAGGATGCATTTTCACAGCAGGTGGAGAGTCTCGGGATTATGTATTCAAATGTAAGAACTGCAGGTCACTAAAAATGACAGGCATCTTTTTTCAGCCAATACTTTTAGCCCGAGGCAGGGGGGACTTTCAATTGAAGTGACATTTAGGACAGAATGGGTTGGCATTTAGGTTCTGAGCGTATGTGGGGTGTCAGACAGTAGTGGATGACGTGGAGGAGTCTTAGACATAATTTCAGTTGTTGCAAAACATAAAATAGAATCCGATTAAATAGCAATGCCACGTTTTTCAGTCCTTATTAACATTTCTATTAGTTTGGCGTTTTCAAAACATTTGCAGATGATTTCACTCGTGTTTACTCTGACATGCGTTAGCCTTTGTTTTGTGGTTGTATCACAAAATGTCTGTAGCTTTATCATTATTATTTATAGAAAACACAATTAAAACGTCATTAATTATTCCTTGTCTCCAACAACGACCATAAGATCATCTGAGTCTCACAGTCACATTTCGCCCGCTGTTATTGATGGAGTCTCCTTTTATGTGCCTGAGCCAAACACTTTATCTGTGCCTGACAACAATAACCTGTCCGACCCGACAAACAGCCCGTTTCGGAGAGGGCAGCTTGTCCTGCCCTCTCCAAATTAAGCCGGTCAAAACATGTCAGGTAACAGCTCTGTTTTCTGTGCAGACCAAACGAAAGAGACTAACTAAATAAAGGGAACTTTTTGTCCTTTCTGTTTCATCTTCCTCTCTCTTTCTTGTGGATTTGCCACTGTTTCACTGTGTGAGACAGATTGCTGATGACACATTCATTAGCAACAATAAAAGAGAAGAGAGAGAACGCAGTTAACTGTGATGATAACTACAGTAGGATGGCAGTGCAGCAATGTGTGCGGGTGTGTTTCTGCGTGTGTCGGGGTGTGTGTGTGTAAGTGCAGTTCTTATCAGCGAAAACAGACCTGGACGTGAGCAGGATGGCGAACAGAGGGAGGCTATTGGGGGAAGGAAGACAGAAAACAAAAATGGAGGATAAGAAAACAAAAAAATAAATGGGAGATTTTAAGCAGGCTGAGCTAGCAAGTTGGAAAGATATTTAAAGGGATAATGTGATAAGAATGTGTGGAGAAGAAGACAAGAATGGGAAGAAACTTTGAGTAGAAAATGGAAACAGTTGGGTTTTGTTTAAAAGGAAAAAAAATACTGTTTGGGTGAAGAGATTTACTGAGAGGCTCAAAATATGCTAATAATAACAAGTGAGACAGAAATGAGGATGAATGCTGTAAAAGGATCAGCTGCCCCCAGCTCTCCCTGTTGGTACTGCTGTGCAGAGTAACTTCAGACTGGATAGCTGTCTCTTAAAAAATTGTGTATGCAAATCATACTTTGATAAGCCCGTAAATGTATATCACATTATGAAGAATCATTAATATAAATCCCTAAATGCTTTCTTCTGGGTTCTTCTGTTGTTTTAGAAGCACAATGTTGTTCAAATGAATATTTCTAAAAATGGTCTCGATAAGATCACATTCATGGCAACTTTTTTCACTTCTCACAAAACTGTGAAGTTTTCAAAATTCATAAACTTCCATAAAAAGACCTGGAAATCAGAGTTAAATAAGTCAGTGCAGACTTGATTGGTAAATATTTTGGGGGTTTTATGATGTTCTTAAGTAAAAGTTTTGCTAATGCCCAGATAGATCATTTAAAAAGTGTCCCATTTGTGTTTTCACCAACAGAATAAAAGTTTTCTATTTACTAAATGATATTTCAGTGTCTGCCTCACTAAATCCTATGGAACTCTTATGCTACATTTATTCAAAACTGTGCTGTACAAAATAACATTTTATCCATTCTTAATTTTAGATTGAGGAACTGATTAATGCTTTCTTACTTCATTTTTTTAATGTTGAAAGAAGAGATGAGGGCTCATATGAAACACATTTTCATTGTACAGATGATGTGTTTCACACAGCATCTGAAAATCACACAGTCAATAAAAAGCTGTACCCGTCACTCCCTTTTGTTTTAATGTTATAAATATTTGACAAGCAATGTATCCTGTCCATATAGGGGGGAAAGTTAGGACAATTCTAAGGGCCCCTGACCGACAGGAGGCCCTCCACAATTTATTTATTTATTTTTTGTTCATAAAAATTAAAAATAAATTGGGGCCCTGTCAATTACAAAATTAATCATATTGTGTTTTTTAAGATTGTTTTTAGCAGTAAAATTTAATGTTACTACTCCCAGAATAAAAAACACATCCATATTTGCTCTGAACCTCCTGGATCTGCATGAAATGACTGGTTCCTGTTTGGCGCTTGACAGTGACAGTGTTCAGCAGCAGTCAATAGAAGACGAGAACAACTGTGGCTGTTACTATGCTGCTAAGAAAAATTATTAAAAAAATTATTTAAAAAAAAAATAGAGGGAGAGAGAAAAAGGTAAGAGTGTCAATTTGTAATCCAGTTTTCTCCGAGAGGTGGTTAGACTGTGTGAGATTATCAATCATTAGCATAATTAGCTTAGCTACAGACTACTGTTTGCCTCCTTTTCACTAGCATTTAATGATTTAAGGAAAAAACTTACCAAGATATTCATATATTTAACTTGTTCCTGTACCTTTTACCACACTTAACAGATGAGTCAGTCAGCAGCAACTCTAACCCACGTTCCTCCTGATCTGCCTCTCCTAAGTGAAATTAAAGCTGCAGTATGTAACTTTTATAAAATAAATAAATAAATTTTAAAAAATTTAAGCAACCTACTTGCATACTGTATGTGGACTGTTGGATGTAAAATTCATGAGCAATAAATACTGTGCTAGTATCAGTATTAAACCAAAGAAAGCAAATTGCAAGCCTTTAAGATTATGAAGTTTTTATGGATCAAATAGACTAAAAAAAAATGTAATAGCAGCTGTGCAGGGGGGGCCCAATCTAACTTTTTGTCAGGGGGCCCAAGATTCCTGGCGGCGGCCCTGATTCTGTCACTGTATTTATGCATCCTGCTTCACAGTGACCACAGACATTTGCACCTGCTTTTCAAGGATGCTAAATATCGACGCAAAAACAGCACGTACAATCTGGTTCTGGTAAATAATTACATTTGCATATTGTCTTCCCAGTATTTTGTGCTTTCTAATGATCCACACGTTTTTTTTCCACATTCATGAAGGCAGACATGCTAATTTTATCACCTGCTATTCTCCTAATTTTCTGATGCAATCCTGTATGCTGTTTGTAGATGAAGTTGCTATCAAGTTTGCGCCTATGTCTGTATTGGAACCAATTTGAAGATCAGGCCCCTAATGTTGTAAAAATTTGCCCACTCTTAACCACTGGCACCATTACAAAGTCATACTCATGCTCCGTCTGTCTGCCCAGTCTGCTCGGTTACCAGGGTGATGGACTCTGCATAAGGTGTTGGTGACAACACCACCTCTTCCTGGCAAAGCTCACAGGTTCAGTCTGTCTGAGAAGAGGAGGAATTCGCCTCTATTGTCATTTTTATCTCTCTGTCTTCCCAACAATCCATATCTTACTCTCAAACCTGAAGGAAAAGAAATAAATATACTTAAGATATTTTTTTAATATTTTTTCCTCTATTCAAAATTTAAATAAGAATTAAGCTGGACATAACCAGAAACATAAAAAATAAGCAACAGATAACCTATTTGTACCGAAACATTTATTTATATTTCACATTTATTATATTTCAAGGCCCATGCTCCACTCTGAGCTGCAAACTTACAGTAAGTGCTGTTGTCCAGACAAAGACTGTATGTCAGAGTTGGCCGTTGGAGGTTGCCTTTGCAGAGCTATTTTTTCCCTAGACGCTTGCAAAGTGAGAAGACTCAGCAGGGGACCTGTCACCACTGCCGGCACTTGACTTCAGTTCAGTGTATGAAAACCCATAAAGAGTGGGAGCTAGAATTCAGCATTTCAGCACATAATGAAAAACTGTGGTATCTTTATGTGATGAATACACAGTTTTCTGTTCTAGTTTTATATCTTTTAATTTAATTACTTTATTACAGAATAGGTCCTTTATGCATTAACTGCCTAACTGAGCTGCTGGGATCTGACTGTGTCTGTGTGTATGCCGATGGCTGAGTGTGTCCCACACTGTGTCTTATAGGAATAAACTGATCCTGATTCCAGTGTGACGTTATTGACCCTTTTTACAATTGTTACATTTACATAAAATTCCCAGTCTGCAAATTACTATCTATCAGCCTGTTTCTATGCTCTGCAATGCGGCACTGTCGACTGTCTTTGAGCAGACCCATAAATGTCAGCATGGAAAATTATGAAATGTACCCTAAAAATTACCTGCTTCCATGTTTCACATGAGGTCCCAGTACCGCCTCTTAGCCCTTCAGTCACTTAAAGGTATCACACAAACCAGTACAGAAAACTGGGGTTGTGGACAGATCCTCTGGAAATAGTTTTCAATAAGTATATATATTTTTATCTATAGTTTCTGAACTTTGCTGATGTTCAAAAATGCTAACAAAAATTTACTTTTCAGACTCTGGTTCAACTGAGTGTCAGTGCAGACACAATTGTGATTGGAAGAATATTTACACAATCAATCAAATCAAAAGGCGCAATTTAAATTTATTGCAAATTTTCTGTGAATTCATTCCTGGACGAAATTATTCATATAGACTCAAATGTCTTACAACAGGCTCTGTAATTTTCATCTCTGGCTATTTGACCACACTCCCTGGCAGAATTACCAGGGCATATTTAAACTACTTGGCACAGAAGGGGCTTTTAAACAATTCACCAAAAAATGCAATCATATTGGGATCAAGACCTTTGTGGAAGCCAATGCACAAAACTGAAAGATGTTGAAAGCCAGAGGTGGTAAATTCAGCTCTTTTTAATATCCCTGCCACTGTATTGTTTATCAGCATTTGAAAAACGTTTTATGCTTGTGCTACTTTGGCATCTGACAACTGATCACCAGATAAACCAGCCACAGCTCTTTCACATGATGCAAATGTGCAGCACTGAACAGAAATGAAACGGTGTGAGTAGTGACTCAACAATAACATTAACTACTACTTCAATGTACTTTACAGAGGGTTTACTGACTTGCAGAACCTGGGATTGAGAAAGCAAAAGTGAAACCTGCACCATCGCATGCTGTATTGTTGACTCAATTAATTATTTAACCACTTGGAGGCTCTTACTGTAATTTAATTCTCAGCTGATCCTTATCATGAGAAAAAAACAAGAGAAGTTCAATAATCTGTGGAAAAGAGACTTACACAGCAATGGCTGAGCGGGACACTGTAAGTTTCTCCCAAATTGATCTTCAGATAAATTAAGTTTTCACATACTTCAAAGACATCACAGGACTTGATGTTCCAGAAAATCTCCTCAATTTCCTCATGTTTAGACCTATATATCAGAGATTTATAAAACACCAGCATACATTGCAAGACAGGACAGAAGAATTAAAATAGCAGCGATTGTTCGCTGGTTTAAAACAAGCAATTTCTTATTTTCTGCGGTTTTCTTTATTTTCTGTGTATGGTGCCACTATTTGATGGAGGGTTTGTATTGTTACTGTTGGCACACACAATCAATGACAGAGAAAACATTTAACTGAATCGTCTAAGTCACAAGAAAAAAATAAAAAGGAAATCATGAAATGATGTTGAGAAACCAAGTTTTTGTCAGAGGAATTTTGAAATGAGGCCAGATTGGCTCCAAGATAATTACTATTAGCTTAGATTAACTCAGTAGTGCAAAGCAGAAGTGAAAACAAAACATTTTGAGAGAGTAATATTTTATAAATGTGCTGAATTGGCAGTCAATAACCTTTTGGACAATTGATTCTACATCTAGTGACTGAGGACAGTGACTCAGCAGCAAGCAGAGTGAGTGTGGCTAGCACATGTTAGCTCGAAACCTGGGGCGTCCTCATGTCTGATCTTAGGCTCAGCACACATCTGCAATACAGCAAAGATCTCAAACAGATTAAAAATGTTTTTTATTGATGAAATACCCTAAGTACCACCTCAACCCTGAGGATGTGCACTTTGTTTTGGCGTGGAGGAACAAAATAAACAAGTTGCAGTTGTAACTTTTTAAGCTTTAACCAAAGCAGGAGTTTCAACTGTATACTTTACCACTTACTTTGTTGTAGACCTGTGTTAAACTGACAACCCACTTATGTGTCTCTCTACGCAACTAGACTTTCTATCTATACTGATATAGATAGAAATTTAAACCATAACTGAAAGATGTTGAAAGCCAGAGGTGGTAAATTCAGCTCTTTTTAATATCCCTGCCACTGTATTGTTTATCAGCATTTGAAAAACGTTTTATGCTTGTGCTACTTTGGCATCTGACAACTGATCACCAGAT
>CAEFZY010076149.1:0-14391 GCA_903066815.1 Brachyrhaphis roseni
TCAACGCCCGAGACGAGATGGAGACCATCAAAAAGTGGTCTGAGACCAAAACCGGTCTCCAGTTCTACAAAACTAGAACTCCATTAAACATTTGGATGAAGTTTTTCCTCCAGTTTAACCAGAAACACAGAGACTGAGTTTCCCCATCCTCAGCTCCTGCAGCAGGGAGACTATACTGGTCTTACTGGTCCTGCTCACCCTGAAGTGCTGCACTATGAGGTGCAGGATGTGGACCAGCTGCGGCACGGTGTGGCCCTCCTCCACGATGATCTTGCGGGTCCAGTGGGTCAGCATCTGGTGGCCGTCCTCCATGCGGGCCGGTACCGCGGGTGTCAGGATGGCCATGGCCTGGCGGACGATGGCGCGCGCCTCCATGGTGTGGGCCTTCAGCAGGCTGTGGAACACCTGGAGGCAGATGGGTCGGTGAGGGTCGGGCCGGTGTCGGATCGGCTCCGCCGGGCCGGGCCGGCACTGACCTGCAGGACGATCTTCTTGTGGATGGCGAACTTGGCGATGATGTGAGCCAGCAGCAGGTGGCCGCTGTACTTGCAGGCCGGGTCAACGCAGGCCTTGGGCAGCAGGCAGGGCCAGGCGAAGGTCATGAGGCGCCGCAGCTTGCTGTTGCGGGACTTGTTGTTGTCGTGGATGTGGTGGGGGGCATGCTCCACCAGCAGGGTGGAGAACTGCAGCAGGCAGATCCGCAGCGAGTCCAGCAGGTCCGCCTGCTTCTCTGGGTCCAGAACCTGGATACAGAGCAACACCGGACTCAAACTGGGTCGTTGAATAAACTCAACAAAACTTTAACGAGGGGAGGATCAGCTGAATCTTTTCTTCTGTCTTTACTGGTCTGAAGCAGAGAAGCGCACCAGTGGTTACCTTGGTGATGAAGACGCTGGTGATGCTCTCCGGGTTGTCCCCCTCAGGGTTGGGGGGCCCCAGCAGCTGCTCGCCCTCCCCCTTCTCAAAGCTGTGCAGGAAGGCCGGGTTCAGGATGTGCTGCAGCACCTGGGGACCAACAGGGGGCGCTTGCTGCAGTCAGAGTCTAATGCTGCAGGGTTGGGGCACCATGAGGAGACACATTCTGCTGCTGAATCATGTTTTGTGCTGCGTTCTGCTCCTGCGGCATGTGCGGCGCACAAGCCATTTTCATAGAATAGTCGATGTAAATTAATACTGTTTTGTTTTTGTTGTGTGTTATTTACTAGTTGTGTCGCATTCTGACATGGTTGCGGATGAGGGTCAATATCACTCCGTCGTTGCTAGGTGACAGCGGTTGTGGTGTGTACTCTTTACTAACGGCTGTGTAGCGATACCGCTAACTGAGTTACTTTGTAACAATTAATAAATTAAAATGTTGCGAACTCAATCTCAAAATCTCGTTTGATTGTTTGCCACTGCTACACAGGCTTTGTGCTGCGTTTTGTGCTGTGTTCTTCTGCTGCAGCATGCTTTGTGCTGCATCTGGTGGTGGCGCGGCTACCTTGGCTTTGAGCTCGTCGTTGAAGTGCGGGTCGTTGAACTCCACGAAGCGGAAGAACAGCGCGCGTTTCTGGGAGATGGAGTAGTTCCGGGGGATCTCCTCCTCCATGTACTCCTTCAGGAACGTCATGTTGCACAGGAAGCGGCCCGTGAACGCCCGCACCAGCTGGAACAGCAGCTCGATCTCAGAGTAGTTCCTCCTGCAGAGAACCGGACAGGTCAGAACCGGACAGCTTATTAATGCGCTGCAGCGTTTCCATCCCAGCCGTCAGGCGCTCCAGAACCCGGCCCGGCCCGGCCCACCTACTTGCAGTAGCTCAGTAGGCAGTACGCCAGCAGCTTTGGCTCCTTCCAGTTGGTGGCGGCCATGTTGTCTTTGCGGTGTCTTTCCTGGAAAGCCTCGCTGACCCAGACGCGGCGCAGCTGGCTGACCAGGGAGTGCTGGCCGGCCAGCCAGCCTTCGTCGTTCTTCACAATGATGCTGATGATCTGAAGAGTTACAAGCAGGAAACCCACAGTCATTGTGAGCCACGTCAAAATTAGAGTCAGGACAAGATTTTGTTAATAATAAAGTCATAATTTTACAAGAAACAAGTCGTAACTTTTTTCTCTCAATTTTAAGACGTTTTTAATCTGCTGATATTATAACTAGATTATCATCATGGCCGTGATTCTCCGTCGTGGAGGGATTACTGACATTAAAACCATTTTTAAATTATTTTTCTTCATTTGTAATTTTGTTTTTAGAAAATCAAGCAAGAAAAACAGATTAAAATCTGATCTGGTATGAAATAAAGCAGCCATTTAGTTTCTGATCTTTATCCCCCAGGTCTATTTAAATCACAGTCCCATTAATATTCCTGATGCACCTTAATGGCCTGGAACTGCAGGTCCAGTCTGGCAGTGGCGGTGGAGGGAGAACCTGGTCGGACCGTGGCCGCGGTACCGGCCGGAACCAGCAGAGGGACAAAGCGGTTGGGATTGGAGGCCAAAACGTCTCTGAGCGGCTTGGCGTCCCGGTGCTTCAGGAAACTCTGCAGAGCACAGAATACCGGGTCGGTCCGGAACCAGAACCAGCAGAACACAGAACACCGGGTCTGTCCGATACCATGAACATGCGGCTCCACTGCGGGTCGTTGAGCGTCGCCTCCATCATGAACAGCTCCACTGTCTGGGACGGATGACGGGTCAGGAACTTGATGAGAGGCTCTCTGAAGGGACTGCCGGCCTGAGGAAGAGGAGGAGGTCAGAGTGAGGTCAGAGTGAGGTCAGTGTGAGGTCAGTGTGAGGTAGGGGTCGGTGGTCCCACCTCGATCAGCATGGCCCGCTCCGTCTTCATCACCACCTCCAGCAGAGGCTTGACCAGCGTCTGCGGCGCCGCCGGGATCAGGTGGAAGAGGTTGATGATGGCCGAGCAGATCTTCATCTCCTACAGATGCCGGGAGGAGAAGGAGAAGAAGAAAAAGCAGCTGATGAACTCTGCAGCACATCAGGAGGAACTCTGGCTTCTACAGACAGTCCTGATGGAACCATGAGCAGCAACTGCAGAAGTATTCAAACCCTCAACCTTCTCTCATCACAGAAACCTGAGCGCCGCTCTGGGCTGCTATCAACCCCCAAAGCTGAGACCCCGAACGAAAAGCGGCTCTCCTCTCCTCAAGTCTCCAGAAGTTTCCTGATGACGGTTTGTTCTACAACATGAGTGTGGAGAAGCAGGAAGTCGGAAAGCTGAAGGCAACGCCATCACGAAGCTTCCGTCAGGAAGCAGAAACCCAGCTGCTTGTTCTGGTAGTGGCAGCAGCAGGCTGGAGGACTCTTCGGTTCTGAAAACATCTGCATGCCACACTTTCCAGATGTTTCTGTGTGGAACCGGTGCTCTTCCTGTCTCGCTCTGCTTCATCAATGACTGAAGGCCGCCAACGTGACGGCGTGCAGAAAAGTTTACAGGGTGTGAATAGTTTTGCATGTAGAAACCTGGAGTCTCAGGAGAACAGGAAAATTTTCTAGCAACATCACAGACACATGGACAGAGGTACGGGTCACGGCCACCACTACGGGACACTGGGGTCAAAGGTCAACCACCAACAAACTCACTGACAGCCGGCAGAGCCTCACCTCGACCCCCTCCAACGCTGGCTGCACCGGGATGGAGACAACGGTCAGTGAGCACAACAACAAGGCTGGGCGTGTGTGTGTGTGAGTCAGAGTGTGTGAGTGTGTGTTACTGTGAGTTGTATTCTGTCCTTTCAATAAAGTTTTTTATTAATATAAAAGCACTCAACAGGAAAACTTTAACATCTTTGGAAATACAAAGCAAGGTTCATGTTTTGGAGTCATAAATAAAAGCTGACATTCAGTCAAAACTTCAGGAAGCAATCCGGAGTTTCAACCTAATTAAACTTCACTTTCTCTCCTCAGACCGCCTCTGACCGCTTCCCGATCGCCTCTGATCGCTTCCCGATCGCCTCGGACCTTGTCCCGACCGCCTCTGACCGCTTCCCGATCGCCTCCCAATCGCCTCTGACCGCGTCCCGATCGCCTCGGACCTTGTCCCGACCGCCTCTGACCGCTTCCCGATCGCCTCCCAATCGCCTCTGATCGCTTCCCGACCGCCTCTGACCGCTTCCCGATCGCCTCCCAATCGCCTCTGATCGCTTCCCGACCGCCTCTGACCGCCTCCAGATCGCCTCCCAATCGTCTCTGACCGCGTCCCGATCGCCTCGGACCTTGTCCCGACCGCCTCCAGACCGCCTCTGACCACAAGACGCGTGCCAATTGCCTCAGACCATCTAGATGTCTACACAGACCATCTTGATCTCCCCTTCCTACCCTCTTTCTGTCTCCGTCAGTTGGAGCTAATTGACCTTGTGACCCCGGCCTGCTGCCCTGTCAGGCAGCACAGGTTAAAGGCTAATTAGCAAGTAATTAGTGGCGCGTTGCGAACCCCTCCATGTGAGTCAGCGGAGGAGACGAGCGGCTGCAGTTTCTCCCTTCGCTGCCTTTCCAAGGTTATCTGTCGGGAGATAATGAGGATGAGCGTGGCGGCCCGCCGCCGCCCGCCTAATTAATCACTGATTGAAGGGGTGCTGACTGCGGCGGCTCACAGAAAACTGTCTAAGGGCTCCACACACAGATTGGGCCAGGATGACCTGCAGACTCAGAGGACACACCTGCAGTCCAGGTGGACCAAAGGGGAGACGAGCTGCTAATCGCGCGGCGAACGGAGCAGAGGCTCATACAGGAAGAGCTTTGTCCTGGGTTTTATTTTTACCCTAGGTTTTCCTTACGACAATCCGCAGGTTGTCGTAAGAAACAACCTGCGGATTGTTCCTTACGACAACCGCAGGAACGATCGGAACGGTCCGATTTTAGATCGGATCGTTCCTGCTCTGATCTAAAATTAGGATGCCCAACATGTCGGACTGCATCGACCTGACATGGCAGCAGGAACCGTTCCTGGGAGAGACGATAGCGTCGCCTGTTGAGCGTGACGTTCAGCCAATCAGAACGTGACGGAAACACGATCAGGAAGTCAGAACAGCGGCTGTGGAAGACCAGAATATCAGCATCGATTCCTCTGCAAACATTGGCCACAAACTGGGGAGGGACTGCAAGGACACTGCGATGGCGGAGGCTTTTAAATCTCTGTCTGGGTGTTGCAGTGTGTGTGTTGCCGTGTGTGTGTGTGGCAGTGTTTCCGACCCGGTGACTTACGCTGCCGTCGCTGCGCTGGCCGCCCTTGTGGGTTATCACCACCACCTCCATCCACTTCCGCAGGTGTTGCTGCAGGAGCAGAGGACACACGTCAGGGTGTGTGTGTGGGTGTGTGTCTGTGTGTGTCCAACAGCAAAAAACAAACTGGAGCAAGGCAGTAACTGCTGATGGACCAGTGCAATCCTGCTGGATCTGGTTCTGCAGAACTTTAAGGGACATTACAAAAGTTTTCACATCTTTTCTGTTACAAATACAAAATGTTTCATTTCCACACAAAGTTGGTTTAATCTGAGCTGATCCTTTAGACTGGATCCAGAACCACCTCGGTCCGGCTGCAGGTTCTGGTTGGTCAGACGGGCCAGGCTCAGGTGGAAGAACCATGTCAATGGCGAAGTGCCGGGGTGCGAATACTTTCGGGGCTGTGAGTACTTCCTGCTCTCACCATCATCTGGTCGCAGAACTTGTCGTTGAATGAGTTGGGGAAGAGGCGCGTGACAGAGGTCAGGCGGTTCACCACGTTGAGCGTCAGGCTGCGGTAGTCGCCCAGCATCATCAGCAGGGGGCGCATGTGAGTGTGGATCTGGTCCACCTCAATGGTTGCTCCCTCCAGGAACTGCACACACAAATGCTTTTTAGCTTCTGGATCTACAGGAAATGACTTCACTCTCCTAAAAAATAAAAGCAGGATTACTTCAATCACTTCATTTTAGTTTACCCACGTGACAGAAAGTGTTTACCGGCTGGTTCTGGAGGGATCTGAGGCCCATCCAGGTTCTGCATGTTTTCACAGCTTTACCTTCATCGATCTAACCGATCGGTTTTGGCTTCCTGAACGGTTTTGGATGCTGAGCAGGCGGAGGGCCTGATGCATGGCAGCCTCTTCCATTTTCTCCATCCAGTATCGATCTCGCCATGGCAACGCTGATTAGCAGCGGCGGGCCGGGGAGCGAGGATGGATGAGGAGGAAGTAACGGTTCGGGGACGGCGTGATGGAGCGGCCGGCCAGGTTCATATGAAGATAAGTGGTGGCGGATCCCGTCCACAGGAAATGGGATTTCATTAAAACCGCCGTCCCGTTTCCTGGGCTCTTCAGGCCCAGACCGATCCATAAAGGTGCTGACAGACAGCCATGATTGGCTCAAGCTGATCGGCACCAACTCAGTTTAAAAAAAGCAAAAGTATTTCAGGTAATTCAAATGAAATCTGAACCAAATCAAGAACAAAAGTAGAAATAAAAATTAGCTGGATTTGAAATAAAAACTGGTTTTATTTTATCTGTTTCCACCTTCTCCTGGAAAATAAAAGACAAGGACAGCTTCCTGGTTTCCAGGTTACCATGGCTACCAAGCGCCATGATTCACCATCATCGCCTTTCCAGAGTAAACACCGAGGAGCTGGTGTCTGAACCAATCAGGAACCAGGATTTAGTTCTGCTACGGCTGAAACGATTCCCCAGGTAATTCAGGTTCCTTGCAGCTTTGTCAAATATCCTGTCTGTCTTTTTTCTGATCTACCGAAAGGACCGCTGCCATGGCTGCAGCCTCCTTCACCCGTCCACTTATGGCTTATGTTTGTTTTGTTGCTTTTTGGACCAGCTGTACTGAAACATCAGTTTCGCCCCCAGGGGACTAATAAAGGTTTTCTAATTACTATTAAAAACTGTTAAACTATTCACTGAGGTCTGGCTGGAAGGCTACTTGTGTTGCATTCTCACTTGCACTAATGCCTAACTAATAGCTAAATGCTATTTTCAGATGCAGAGGCAGGTACCAAAGAGAAGCGCCCTCAAAACGTTTTAAACTAAACTAAACACAGTTCAGTGCAAAGCAGAATTAGAGTCCCACAGCAGTGTGTCCTCCATGTTCCTGGCTCTCAGATCAGAGAGCAACTCAAAGGGCAGTTAGCCATGTTTAGCATCAAGTGTCAGTGAAGCAGCAACATGCTAACCTTCCTCATGCAGGCTTCCCCCGCCTCCTGAAGCTCGTTGTTGGTGGAATTGAGAGCTTTGAACAGAGCAGCGATGATCTTCTCCCTGGACTGAGGCAGGTAGTTGCAGGCCGCCAGAGCATCTGTTCAAAACACCACAAAACGTTAGCGTCACACTGGAGTCTGTCGCGTCACACTGGAGTCTGTCGCGTCGCGCTGGTGTCTGTCGCCGTCGCGTCGCGTCTGTCCAGGTCAAACTGACTCACTGAGGGCAGCGATCCGCAGAGGAACCAGGGAGGGAAGGCTCTTGTAGCAAGGGAGCTTCATCAGAGCAGCATCCTCTGCCTCACACAGGTTCAGCAGCTGCACACACGTTGGGAAGTGTTGAGTTAAACTGGTGGTTTAAAGAGCAGAAGGCTGGGTGGACTGGGGGCGAGTACCTCTGTGTAGAAGACCTTGTGCTCCATGACGTTCAGGTCCATGGTGAAGAGGCGCGGCTGCAGTGTGGTGCAGAAGGTGTTGCCCTCCATCAGGCCGATCTGGGCGTTGGCGGGCTGATGGCGGAGCAGGTGCTTCTTGGGAGGAACCATGTCCTGCAGAACCTGCAGAGCAGCCAGGTGTTAACAGGACCCTCCTGACCTTAGCCTCTGTTGTACCAGAGTGGTGGCAGGTTACCTCCTTGTGGGGCTCCATGATGATTGTCACGCTCTTGCCGGTGACCTGGGCCAGGACCTGCAGCGAGTGCATTGCCTGCTTCCTGACGGTGGAGTTGGGGGACGTGACCTCTCGCACCAGGTCGTGGGTCACCATGTGGAAGGATTTATCCTGGGCGGCCAGCAGCTCCTCCGTCTTCTCCTCGTCCTTCAGCGGCGTAGCGCAGCGCACCAGCAGCTGCTCCAAGGTGGTCTTCGCCATGGCGACCGCTCCGTTCGACACCTGGGGACAAATCAATGAGGAGACGGTTTCTCAGCCAGAGAATCTGCACTTGCTTCAGCGTCAAACTTTAATGGTTTTACTGGGATTTAGTGCTGGGACCAACGTGTCTAAGTGTTGGAATTCATCCTGTTCATATTTGATAAATGTTTTTGTTCTGGGAATGATTATTTAAAAACACTGTAGAGATTTCTAAATAAGTGGTTTAAAGACAAATTAATATATTGGAATAAAACAACAAAGATGATTCTATTAAAATGTCTATAAATGATAATTTAGTGGAACACGTACATAAGGTAAAATGTTTAGCAGTGGTTTTGGATTTTAAACTCCCTCTGCTTTAAACTGGACTTCATAAAATACATGAAACAAGAAGTGTGAAAGTTGTACTTGTAAATAAAGTAATAAAAATTGTCGAGCGCAGGAGGTTCTGACCAGTCAAAACAAAGCTGGACTTCAGGGCAAAACCAGTATAGGTTTTATTTTATTTAATTTTTTATGAAACTGTTTTTTTTCCAGGTTAAACTTGAAGCATTACTGTTGAAGCGTGGTGGCAGCCTGGTGGGCCGAGGCAGTGTTTGTAATCAGTAAAGTAAGTTACAGGCAGCCGGTTATGATCCCACCTCTCCAGTGAGGTCCATCATGACGAAGAGGAGCGCTTTGAGGAAAGTGAGCTGGTTCTGCAGAACCCAGATGAGAGGCAGCCGCTCCATCAGAAACTTGATGGACACCACGCCGCCCAGCTTGGCGTACCAGGCCTGCTCATAGCAGCAGGCGCACAGGCGCTCCACAATGTAGGAGAACAGGGGCAGCTGGCAGGCCTGGGGGCAGAGCCGCAGGGTTACCATGGCAACACACACCACCTCAGCACATTCACGGTTAGCGAGGCCTACCCGCTCCTTGGAGCCCAGGATGATGCTGGCCACGTCAAAGATGACGGCCAGAGCCACCTCTCCAATCTTGCACAGCTCCTTCTCCTCGTACGCCATGCAGATGGCGATGGCGTCGATCAGAACCAGAGGGTCCATGCCCTTCGACCCGTTCTCCTCACTGTGGAACATGGCGGTGCTGGGCTGGCTCCCCAGCTGGTAGCAGGGCAGCAGGAAAGGTCCTGGACAGGAAAATAACCATGAGGACAGAATAAAATGGCGGAGCAGCAGGCGAGTCGCTGATTGGGCCTCACCGCACTGCTGGGCCACGGCCACCATGGTGTAATGGCGGATGAGGCTGGCGACGAAGGGCAGCGCGCTGGGCCGCAGGTCCTTGATCACGGCGGACATGAAGGCTCCGGTCAGGGCCTGCTCAAAGGTGCGGCGGGCTGGCGTGTCCTGGGCCTTGTAGCGGTGGGAGATGATCACGCTGGGAATCCACTTCTCAGTGAAGCTGCAGAGGAAACACCAGGTCACATGATCACCTGGCACCAGGCTTTAACGCCTCTGCTGCCAGGCAGGAATCAATGAATGGATCCACTTGAAGCAGCTGATCGAGGCAGCAAAGCATGTTGCAGGGGGAGCAGCAGCAGCTGAGAAGGTGATCAGAGTCAGCAGCTAACAAGGATCGGCTGATGCTCAATAATCACATTCCCACTGTTACTAATGTGGTTTTAACGCGTTTACATTATCATTAGCTACTGATCTGGAAGGACAGACTGAACGAGTCAGGAAGTAGGTCTCACACCGCAGCTGTCTGATCCTCATCTAACCCAAACACAAAGAAAAATTAGCAGAAGCTAATGCTAACCCGCTGTTCTGCTAACTCTAAATGGCTAAATACAGAAATGTGCAACTAGCGCTGCTACTGTAGTGGAGCTGCCAGTAAAGCACAGGAGAAACGATGGACTCAAACTCAACCGACTTTCACTCCAGAGCCAAAGGAGAAGCAATCAGGGAAAATTTCATTTACAAACTGTTGACCAAAGTCACTGAAGTTTCCTTTAAAAAAACGTCATTTTAATGTTGAGACAGATAAACTCATTATGCCTGCAAGTTTCATTGCTGCTAGGCTCATTTATTTCTGTGAAATTAAAACATTTTCCACCTTTGTCATTATGTTGATGTCTGTTTTTGTTTCTGGCTGCCTTTTGTCGATCACAGTTTAAACTGGTCTTCAGGATCATTTCCTGTTTCTTCTTCACTTACTGCAGCCTTTGAGCTCAGCCTGAAAGCTACGACACGCTCTGGGGAAGCAGAGAGTACTGACTTGGGGTGGGACAGCAGCTGGTAGAGGGCGTGTTTGTTGTCGTCCAGGCTGGTCATGGCCACCAGGAAGCACTTGATGACCTCCCAGGCCTGACGCCTGTAGTACGGCTCCGTGTTGGCGCTCTTCAAACAGTCCAGGGCCGTCTCTATTGCCTGGACACACAGAGACATAGCAAACCCACAGAGGGAGGAGCAGGGAGGAGAAGGGAGAGAGAGAGAGAGAGAGAAGAGAGAGAGGAAAGAGACAGAGGAGAGGGAGAGAGAGGAGAGACAGGAGAGAGAGAGGAGAAAGGGAGAGGAGAAAATATGTTTTGAATTGAAAATTATTAAAATGTGATTCAATATTTAATTAATCGCTGAAATGAAGTCGAGTTCCAACGCTCAAATAAAAATCATCATTTTCCCTCCAGATCAGAAAAGTGTTGATGTCTCGTCTCACATCAAACCCTGAGATGCAGCACTGCTTTCCTGGGCGTGTGTGTGTGTGTGTGGGGTGGGGTGGGTGGGTGGGTGGGTGTGTGTGTGTCCTGATGTCCAAAAAGAGAGCAGTCATTAGAGAGAGTAAATAATGCCGTCATGGTGGCCCTGCACCAGATTGATGATTACTGACTGGATGAGGAGGAGAAACAAGACAAGAATTTAATTACCTGAAGGACTCACACACGCACGCCCACACACACACACACGCACATGACAACGACTTATGGGTCTCTGTGGAGAACAATAGTGAGGAATATAAAGCTCCTTTATGGCTGATTCTTCTCTTCAGCCCTAATGTAGCCGGCAGAGGGAGGGAACGACGTCAAAGCAGGACAGACAGAGGACAAGAGGTCATCATCATAATCATCGTCCTACCTTCTCCATGGGGAGCTGGATGGAGGCCTTGCAGTCGGTGAACTCCACCTTAATGCTGGGGCCCTGGACCTCCGTCACCACGTAGTGCAGCCTCTGGGACTCCTTCAGCATCTTCCTGTTGCTGCCGCCGAACTTCCCCAGAACGCGATACGCCACATGGGAGATGTTCTCCGCCGGGTTGCGCAGCGTCCGCCACAGGGCCTGCGGGACGCCAGCGGCACAGCGTCAGACAGTGGCAGAACGACGGACGGGCCCAGAACCCGTTTACAGCCTGGTTCTGGGGATTAAATGATTCCCAGCTAAAAACACTGGGGAGCTCTCTGATTGGTCAATAGGTTCTGACCCGTTTAATGGCACCGAATAGCTCTGCTATCTCCAAACAACATCAGTTAAATCATCATGGCAACTGAAACACAAACCTGGAGGATTGTAAGATCACATGAAAAAAACAGATGTTCTGGTTCTGATCCGTTCAGTAAGAACAGCTGAAAGTTAAATCTAAAAGCAGGAGCAACAGACCCACAATTACTGCTAATCGGGAAATTTGAGCCAAATTATCTGAACAAGCTAATGCTAGCCCAGCCAAAGCTACCCTAGCTAATGCTACCGTAGCTAATGCTAGCCCAGCCAACGCTAGCCTAGCTAGTGCTAGCCCAGGCTATCAGAGTTCAGCTGTCGGAGGCGGATGAGTCTGTAGAGACTCCAGCAGGTCCAAACCATCACCTGCATGAGCTCGGCCCGGACCGGCTGGATGTGGTCGTACAGGAAGTCGGGCTGCAGGTTGTCCACACACAACTCCAGGGTGCGGAGGCCCTGGCTGACCAGAGTCTGGGAGCCGTTGAGCGCCGACACTAGCGGGTCCATCAGCATGGGCAGATAGGGCAGCAAGGAGCTGAGGCGGACCGGAACCGTCAGGCACAGCTCCACGAACAGGTCCTTCATGTGCTGCTTGTGGAGGCCACTCTGCAGCATGTTGAGGCCTGCAGAAAATAAAGCACTGGGTGAACCTTCTCCACCAGCGACCATTACGAACAACATAAATGGGCCCTGAGGAAAGGCAGCCATGTTGCACCTTGCAGCAGGTTGGGGAGCAGAGGGAGAAATTCCTGGTAGAGCAGGTCATGGCTGCCGCCGCCGATGGAGCGGAACAGGGCACGCAGCAGCAGGAAGTAGTTATAGGGCTCCTTGGCGGACTGGGCCAGCTCCATGGAGCTGTTCACTATCTTATGGAGGTGAGGCTGAGGAGAACAACAAACAGCGTTACAGACGCACAGAAGGGCTGAAGGGGATGTTAGGCTCTGCTGTGGAGCTACAGCAGGAAGTACCTTCAGCATCTGCTCGTTCTCAGCAGCAAACAGTGAGACGGAGCCAAACACCAGCTTGAAGAGCTTCAGGTAGAGGTTGGACAGCTCCACATTGGAGCCCATCTCCGGCAACCTCTCCAGGAGATACTCCACCAAGATGGTGGCAAAGAGGGCCGACGTGGACAGATTGGCCAGGAAGGAGTTGGCCACAATCTGGGAAACAATCAGAGCAGAGATCTGAGCAACGACCCCCAGAAACCCATAGCAGCTTGGAGCAAGTAGGAAGCGCGCTGCGGTGGGAAGCGTGTTCACAGGCACCTGCAGAGCGTAGTTCTTGGAGATCCTCTCCACCATGTAGGGCACGGTGGTCTGGAAGATCTCCTTGAAGGTCAGCGGGTTCATCATGGTGAAGACACCAGCGAAATGCTCCAGAACCTCCTTCTCCTCCTTCATGCGGACCGTCTGGCAGTTGGCCACCCGGATGTATGTCTGCTGGTTGTTGGCAACCTGGACCTGAGAAGCAGAGCCAACCGCCTTAACACACTTTGGCTTTGTTTGAATCAACCAATCGCTGCAGCTCCAGCTGGACGGTACCTGATAGATGTCCAAGGCCTGCATGGCGTACTTCACCAGCTTGATGTAGATCTGCGTCTCCTTCGGCTGGAGCTGCTTGTTGGGGATGAACTGAGCTTCTGAAAGACAGAAGGAAACAAGTTTTACATAAAATTCCCAACAAACTTCAGAGTTTCTGTTAACCAAACTCTGAAGCTGCTGCTGCTTAGTCTCATCCTGGAAAAGCAGCTCACCTCCCGGAGCTTTGCAGGAAGTGATTCCCCAGGTGATGGTCTTAACTCCGCACACCAGGGTCTTGACCAGACTGCGGCAGTCCGACACCTGGAAAGTCTGCTTGTCCTCCTTCTCCCCGGATCGGTCGAAGGGCGCAGCTGACGGCGGAGCTGCAGCAGCAACAGGCGTGGGCGTGGCGGGCGGCGGGATGGCCGGCGTGGTGGACGGCGTGGGCGTGGCTGGCACCCCCGGCAGCACCCCCGGGTCCACCATGCCCATCTCCGACTGAGGCTTGCACTTCTTGAAGATGGAGACGAGCTGGTAGCGGGCGATGGTGTGAAACTTCAGCACAAACACCTGTTTGAGAGAACGCAGTGAGACACGTTTCCTGCTGCTCAGGGCGGCAATACCCGGGCGCCGCGGCTCAAACCTCCAGCATCCGCATGAGGATGTCCCGGCCGTTCCCGTTCTCCTGCTCCGACTTGGAGCGGATGCAGTCCACCAGGTTCAGCAGCAGCTTGCAGGACATGGTCTGGATGTTGCTGGGCAGAGACTCGTCGTCGATGTTCTTGGCGAAGAGCTGGACCGCCAGCGACAGGTCGGTGAGGGGCAGGTTCTGGCGGACGTGGTGCACCAGGTCGGCCAGGGTGCTGTAAGCCAGCGGTCTGCACACAGGACTCGCATGTAACCATAGCAACAGGCAGCCAAGCTACCACTAACCACTTTCACTTAGCGATTATTACGACAGACAGACAGAAACAGTTACCACATTCTGCAGATTCTAAGCTTTTATGCAATATTAGAAATACTTAAAAAATTCACACAATTTTATTTCCTAAAAGTCAGTGACAGCATTCCTTCAGCAAATATCTGATCATTTGCAGCAGATGGAGACGGAAGGAAAAATTATATTGATTAACTGGTCAGTAACTGATAGGAAAAGAACCAGGTGAACTGGAGGAGTTCTGGTAGAATCAATTCACAGCTAAATCGGCAAACTGGACCAGACCGGACTCACCGGAGCGTCTCCCGGGCTGTGTATCCAGAACCGATCAGAATGGACTCGTCAAACAGTTTGTCCATGCAGGGAATGAACTCTGCAAAAAAAAATTTTTTTTAATATATATAATATATATAATTAATTATATATATATATATATATATATAACATTAATTATATTATATTAATATAATAT
>CAEFZY010076152.1:0-21224 GCA_903066815.1 Brachyrhaphis roseni
GGATGGATGGATGGATGGATGGATGGATGGATGGATGGATGGATGGATGGATGGATGGATGGATGGATGGATGGATCCCACTCATGTACAAAGCATTTGATGTATTAGTAATCACTGATTTAATAATAATAAAAAAAAAAAAACTTTTGTGTGACATTTGTGTGTTCTTAAGGACCCCCTGTTGATTTTGGGGACCAGTGAAAATACTTAGTTTACACATGTATTGGGCCAGCTCAGTACAGAACCATGGGTTTTAAGTTTGCATTGATTCCTGGTTACTTTGCGATAGTTTTCGTACAATATAAGTTTTTACTATTTAATATTTGCTATGAAAACAAACTACTATTATTATTCACTTTTAGACATGATAAAGCATTCTTAGGACTCTCATTTTGAATATATATTTTGTATTTTAGAGATTGTTTCCATTTTGTGTGTCTCTGCTACTTTGTTCAGTCTCTCTCTTCCTGCTTTGGCCTGTGCTGCTGCAGCTCTGCTGCTGATGGAAGGGATTGTCTAGTTTTATTAATATGACAGGTGAGCCTGCCCAGCTGCTACCTGAGTGAGTCTTTGTGTGTTTTGTGTATGTGTGTGCATGTGGCAAAAAGAGGCAGCTGTCTCATACACGCAAAGCACAAAAGGTCTCATTTGAACCCTTTCACGCAGGCATTAATGCGGGCATGCAGACTTTTTATTTTAACAAACAAATGAAATTTAAAGGATGCAATAATGTGAAGTAGATCAACATATTTAGTCAATCCAGTGGAAGAAAACTCACAAGCTCTCCATTTTTTTCCATCATTGCTCTCATATATTACCACATTGTTTACTTCCTGAGCTGGTGTAATTTTCACTGCTCCCACTGAGACGACCATAACATCCCTGCTCTTGTATATACACTTTATGATTCGGCTCCTATGTCGAGGTTCAATACATCCATATTGACTCAGGTAATTGAACACAAGGGACACAAGCTGTATTCATAAAAGAGACGGACAAGCGCTGCAGTGAATGGAAGGTTATTGGAACAGCCGCGAAAAGCCTCTGGCAGCTTGATCGACATTGTTTTTGCTTTGAGTGAGGCGTCAGCCTGGATGTCTGTCACTGGCTTCAGTTCAGGCATGACGAAGGCAGAGCAGAGGTCTTTGACCTAAACAGATTTTGTTCAGAGTCGATCCATTACCTGAGTGGGTTGCCTTTGTCTTACGACTCCATGTAAAAAATGAACATACTGAAACAGTCCAGGCCAACAGGCATGAAATAACTAATTTGCTTCCAATCTTTTAAAGGTTTGAAGGTTAAAAATTCCTTGTGACATTTAGTACGACATTAAGCCAGAATATATAATTAGAAGATAATTTACTTTGATTCTTACTGGTATAGTGTATACAGACATAGTTGATCTTTCACTTACTTTAACTTGTTTTCTCTCTCACTTCAGCCTGCCAGGTTTTTTAAATATAGAAACAATCCTGATATATATGCAGGTAGTGTGTTGATCTCCAACATATGGATATTTTTGTACTGCTCCAAAACGTTTTTTGCTTGATGTCAAGCACATAAAAATATTTCAAACTTTATCTAATATGAACCTTAAAAGTATAATTCAGAAAGTTTTAAACTAATCCATGATTAATCACTGCTGTACATATTGAATAATGTGGCAAACCATGAATATACAGTATACTTGTCAGATACGTGACATCTGAAAAGCTGTTTTTACTTCTGACTTATTATTTGTCTTTCAGTCTAACAAATTTGGTTTTGGGCAGTAATAGATTTTTTTAAATTTTCTTAACGACTGTTTAGTATGAGGTATCATTTGCATTACCCAAGTCTACCCCTGTTCGATTTCTCAGTCCACTTTGACAATTTATCTCAAAGAAGGACAGGATGCCTAGAGTAGGGTGGAGTCATTGGTTCAATGAGAAAGCAAAAAGCCAAAGAAAAGAGAAGCCTGCTCAACCACTGAGTGAGACTCTTGAGTTTATGAACATTGATATTGTTTAACAGGATTATTCATACCAGATCAAAATCAGTTCATTCATGGAATGCTAAAATGGCCCAATAGATCTATCTCTCAAAATAGACGATGAGTTTTATTAGCTTTCCTTGAGAAGTCAACAATCTGTTTGGTGACTGAACAGAGATAGTGCTGGCCCACTTAGTTAACAGAGTCTGGAGACGGAATCAGCCTGCACTGACCCGTGACTGCCATGGCCGACTTCTTGGTAATCTCTCTGCTCCACCAAAATGCTGTTGAGTGTTTTTTTTCTCACTACGTTAAATGCACTACATTTTTACACCGCGGTTTCAGGAGACACAACTTTTATAAAAACACCAGTTAAAATATAACTGAATTGTTTAAGGTACCACTACAAAGAACAAGTGTGTTTTTATGTGAAAGAGCTTTGAACAGAAGGCAACTCAGTCTTTCTTGAGCAGACTATGTTTAAAAGCAGCATTAGAACAAAGATCCTCCGATCTACAAGGAGGCCATTACTCAGGATCTACATTTTCTATTGAGTGGAATATTACATCTTTCTAGGTGTGGACCTGTCAAAAGACAAGGGGTTAATGCGGTGCATTGCCGTTTTAAAGCACACCTTGCTCTTTTCAAATTTTACCATTGTGCATGGCAAGATCAAACGAGCCCTTTGTGTTTGGGTGGCTTTCATGTCTTACCTCATTACTGGAAAACATTTCTTTTGACTGCAGCCCAAGTTTGAGAGGAGTCTGGACAGACAATGAGACTGGACGACTTTCAGGGCTGTACAATGAGAAGGCAACAAAGATGTTGTCTCAAATCCCTCTTGAGGTGCTGGAGCCCCAACTCTGTGCTGTGGCCTGAAGGCCTGTGTACTACAGTCAAACTCCTGAAGCAGAGGATTTGTAAGTCTTCTGATCAGACTCTGCTCACGTGGAGGAAAAGCTAAATCCTTGCAGGGAATCACTAGAAAAGCAGAAATGAGATGAACTCCCCACAAGACACCCCTTCCTATTTTAAGCTCAATTCTGAAAGGAAAAATGTTGAAAAGAAGAAAGGAATGGTGAATTTAAGAGTATCATAAGGGGATATTTTACAGCTTTGTTAGGCTTCTGAACTAGATCAAGTGTATTTCTAATCTATTTTACCTGCATTTATTAAATCTGTGTTTTGAAAAATTTAAAACATGTTTTTCAGTTCATTCAACTAGTGTAAAACCATAGAGTCTAAATTCCAAAAAAGCAATAAGATGAACCTTTCAGAAAATATTTAAGTGAGGATACCTCTAGCTCCAAAAACTCAAAAACTGAACTTATCCAAAATACTGGGCAGAAATCCCCTCAACGATGCTGCAAATTAACAAGAAATGAAATATTTGAAATATAAATCTAAAATATTAATAGATTTATTATTATTACAAAATGTTATCTTTTTTTCTTACTTATCAAGACTGAAGATGAATGAAATCAAATTCCAAACTTTCAAGGCTGTGTTGATTTAAGAGAAAACAACATAAAGTAGGACTTGAAGAATGAAAGTTGAAAACACGTCCTCATAAAGACATCTGTCTATGTCTAAATGTGGCGGAAAGGTCGTTCGGGTTGATCAAATAGGCTAACAAAGCCTGACTTTTCAACATCTTTGTTTAGGCTTGATTTGGATGTAACGTTTAGCTTAAAAATTGACACTTCCAATGCACTTTTTTGGGCTTCTGAAAAACAAGGACTGGCCAGCCTTATAAATCCACAATGTCCATTGGTGCCCAGGGTTTGGAAGAAATGAGGAGGAATAGAGAAAATCATATCCTGAATAACACACAACACATTTCTTAAAAATAAAATGCTTTATTCATACATGACAATATATTGAGTTTTAAATTATACTTAGTTCCAATAATTTTTTGGGAAACTGGGCAAACAAAACTTTGGACCACATCTATGTGTATACACATTTTTTTCTTAGTATGAGAAATAGGCTGCAAACGTCAGAGAACCCACAGAAAATTGAGGTTTCATTGATCAGTGGAGGGTTCAAGAAGAAACCACATTTCACTTTTTTTCTGGAAGACACTGTTCTTCTCAAACACAAGAACCAGCGCTGACATTTTCGCTTTTTCCTTGATTTCTCATCTTGTCTAGCCAGACCTTTTTACTGTGTTTGCTACTTGCATGCTGATAGATTTATTTCTTCTCTCCCTGATGCTCTGTTTTTGTGAAGCATTTTATCACCTTCATCCTTTGATAACTGATCTACAGGGTCAGGTACGTGCCGTTTTCAAACCCAAAATCCATCATTAGATAATAAAAATATAAAATTATTAAAAAAATAAAGAAAATGTTGTTCTTGTGATTTACGGTAGCTTGAGAGCCAAATTGAAAATGAAATATGGGCACTTTATGTGAATTTTCCACTCTGATAATTTTTCCTTTGCTCTGAGGTACCGGCCTATAAGAGCAAAGCTTTTGTTCCCTTTATCACTCGCTGTTCATTTGTCTCCCAGCCGGAAAAGCCGTGTTAAGATAACACCATCCTATCATCTGATTGTCTTATCAAACTTGAGAGACACAGCATCCCAAGTCACTGTGATGAAAAGGTTAAGCACTTCAGTCATCTTTGGTTATAGCTTGCTGCTAAAATACGCTCTTTTTTCAATAGATTATTTTGATTTTTACATGTTTACTTTGTTATTTTTCTACTTCTATATAACAATACTCAAGTTCTGGTTAATTTCTTATGGCCTCTTCTCAGCATTTCAAGTGCAAGAGTGTGCAACCTTTACGCAGCATTTGACACCGGGGTCAGTCGTATTGCCCCACTTGAACTAAAAGACATTTAGTTTGGTTTAGAAAGTGAAAACACGGACACCATTAATTTGTTTGCTCTCCTACTAGTCATGACCGCAGCAAATGCCATCACCTCAAAGAAGTGGTCGGCCGTCCTCACTTTTATTTGTTTGTTTCTTTGGAGAGTGTGAGAAGTTCTGGAGCCTGGCTGCAGCGGACATTGCATTTGTGCAAGGAAGAGGGGCGCGGGGGGGGCGGCGACCATGCAGAAGGAGAAAGCTATAGGGAGCTAGCAAACAAGTTAGCTGGTGACAGAGCATGGGGGTTGAGGAGGTGGTGATGGTGCTGGGAGGGGTGGGGACTCATTTAGCCAGGCATAGCTGCTCTTGTTTGTGGTTGTCCCTGACAGCGTCGGCACCGCTGCTCCAAAGCACCTGTGTTTGCTCACTAGCTTTCCCCCAATCTGCTCAAAAAATGCTGTGAGCATGTCACATGGTGGCCAGATAGCCTGGGCACCATGGGAATACAAAAGCCGGGGCTTTTAGAACAGTTAATCATTAATAGAGGCATCTCTTTTGTTCCCATTCAGTTCCGTGCTGACAGAGGCTTTGATATTACATATGGCAGACAGGTCAGACGCAGATATAGCCAAGTGCATCGACAGGAAGGAGCTTTCAGCTCAAATGATGCAGGGAGATGAAAGTGAGGCTGCCTGGCTGTGTCTCCTCATAGGAACATCCATGAATTTCTGTAGAGGATAGAAAGAACAGTGATATAGTGTGACATTTCAGTACATTGCAATGTTTTAAATTAACAAAGCTCACACTTATTGATCCCCTTGATTCATCATTATCCTGAGACCCAACAGTCTCTTCACAGAGACTAGCCTTGTCACTCGGTTTTGAAACCTACGGTTTGTACACAAGGTTTTCGAAAAAATAACCAGGACGCAGCAATAACTAAAGGGAGATAATCTGGATCTATTTAAACATTGTGAGGTTATGGTGACATATTTGAGCAGACAGACGATAAAGCTCCTTTTGAAGTACGTATCTTCATGCGACAACTGCAGTAGCTGCTTCATGTTCTGAAATTTGATTCACGTTTTACGTCTGTCCAGAACAAGATTGCAAAACAGAGAGTTTTAAATTGACAATTAAAGCTGCAGTATGTAACTTTTGTTTGAAAAATATGTTTTTTATATACTTGTTCAAACTGTCACTCTGTCGTGGCAGTAAAGTTTACAGATAATTGCTCAAAAACATTCACCTTTCTCTGCCTTCTTCCAGTGTTGCCAATAGTATCAGTGGAAATTTGGTGAGAAACAACCAGTCAGAGTAAGGAGGGGGATCCCAGTGCTGTAATTATGCTTGTCTACATGCTGCCCACACCCTCCCCCTTTTTCTCTGCTTCTTCTCGACAGCAGAGCCTGCCATGACAAGTTAGCATGGCCACCAATGACTGCGGATAAACAGCAGTCCCATTTTTTTTCTGCCATTAGTAAATTGACCAGCATGTATATGAGCAGGTTTGACAGCGCTAAGACCCTCCTACTGGCTCTAATTGGTTGTTTCTGAGGAGATGCATTTCTGCATATGGAAATAGTAGCACTGAGAGGAGGTTTCATGCCATACTGCCACAACATAGTAACAGTATTTTAGATCCTGCTGCTTTGGCTAGTTTTTAACACATTTCAGTTGAAAAATGAAAAGCATTTGATGTCTTACTTGACTACAACTATTAATTTAGCAATTTACTATACATTCAGATCATTTAGTCCCACTGTAGCTACTGACTAGTTTAAAAGGAGCCAAAGCCAATTCAGACTTTTGTCATCTTTGAGCAACTTTAATTTTAAAAACATTTCAGTGGACTGAGCAATCGCTACAAACCTCTGATAATTATGTTTTAGACAATTATTTGTAATGAAGCTGATGACTATTTATCTATCAGTATTAATTTTGATGGTTACTCTCCAGCTCTGTGGGTGGTAGTATTGTAACTAAAGTTTGTCAAACTGAAAGAAGATGCACAGGATGAAGGATGATGAAGGGCATCAGAGCGTCCGGTGAACTGGAATGGAAATTGTGCTGAGTGGTTCATTGGGTGAAACTTTTTTATTGCTATTTAACCCACTTGAACCTTAAGTAAGACCATGTGCTGCGTGAAAATCACACAACAAAGTGTTTTCCAATCATCGCACCACTTATGCATTTTCAACCGAATGCAAAATATCTTGCTGCAAGAAAGATCTCCGGAATTAAAGTTAGCTGTGAGAGTCCAGGAGGTGAATAGAGCAAATAAGGTTCAGAGCCTAAAAATGTACAAGAGCTGAAGTCGACGGTGAAAATAATAAATAAATAAAAAATCATCAAACAAATTGTATTCGAATCAAAAGGCTTGACTTGTTTTGTTGGCTTAAATTAGCATTTTATAAAAACTCGATTAATTAGGATAATTAATTCCAACTGTTTGAATTAATTTAATTTATTTTAATCTGATCACATTAAGAATCTATAGATTAACATTTTATTAAATGCTAAAATATTTGTATTTCATTTTTACACTGCGTAATCCCCCAAGATGGAAGAAGTCTGTACTGGTAATGGTCTCTGACCTACTAGCAATTACTTTTACCTTCCAGGATGGCAAATCAGGATTGACAATGTCATATAGTTAGATATGCACTTCTTTTAGCATTTTAATAGAAAATAACCCTTTCAGTTTTTTTTTTTGTCTTTTTGTTTTTTTTTTGTTTTTTGTTTTTTTTGCATCATTAACAGAAGTAAAAATTAAAAACTGATTGGCATGATGGCAAATAAAAAGGGAAAGGCTTTTGGACAGTCCTCGCAATTAATTAACATCCCCTAATCTCAGTTTGCTCTTCATCTTGAACCGTCAATGAGAAATCTGGGACTCATTTCAAGTTGGTCAAAGTCGACTTTGGAGCAGGGGAGTAATACAAATGCATGAACTTGCTTTCACAAAGCAGGGACAGATTTATCTAGAAGGGGGAGATTAGGTTTGCTCAGCTACATTCATATAAAAAGCTCTGAAAGGGTCGGAGGCAAACTCTTATCTACCATTTACCTCAGCATGGTTCTTTATTGAAACTTTGTTTCGACCCCGCCCTACCCTCCCCTTCAGTGCTAATAATACTGTATGGAAACCTGAAGAGGATGGTGGGACCACAAACATTTAAGGCTGAAAATGCAGCACAAGTGCAGGCAAAGTGGCCACTCGATCTCGGATGCTCAGTGTGCCAGGAGTCAATCATTAACATGGCACTTTTAGTGATATCTGCTCTCTCTCTGGCACTGAGTGGAAGGCAAAAGATAAATGAAGGTTGTGTTTCAGGGAATGAAGTACGGCTCCAGCTAACAAACTTTAGGTGCTTTAGCAAACATACCAGCCCACACATCGGCTCTTTTTGAGAGGATTGTAGTCGGTTCAACCTGCCCAACATGGTGAATGCTTGTGCTTACATCACCAGGAGAAATTCACTTAAATGTAATGATATGTTGGTTTCTGGTATATGTTATTAATTTAGGAATCGTACAAATAACAGATAACAAATAACACATTTCAGTCATCCAACATTTTCTTTTCTTTTCTGTTTCAACTTGATCCAAGCACTTAACCAGAAAATAAAAAGGACGTCTTTGTCTTGTGAGAGTGTCACGCAGCTATAAATCTTCCCCTGCTTCCATGCAGCTCAACTTCTCTACAGTGTTTTTTATTTGCTAACCCTGGTCACCAGCGATAAGGGCCACTGATGTCCATAACTGTACTAGCTTGCCTTGACATGTGCATTTGTTCTGTGGAACCTGAAATAGGAGGGAAATAAATAGAAATATTTATTTCAAATAAAATAAAAAAGTAGTAAATAAAATCCTCTGTTTCATTTTTAAGAAAATGATCTGGTTGAATTGAGTCAAATGACAGACTGAACAAGTGCGTGTCTCAAACAAAAGTTCCTGTTTCAAGAGGGAAGGAGAATTGCTGATGGATGGCTTGGCAAACATAGTTCACATACCTGGGCAATGCCACGGGCCGGTCACAGCTCAGGACTGAAGGGGACATTGTGTTTGAGTTTGTGTGAGCGTGAGTGCGTCAGCGAGGCTCCTCCAGAGCTATCCCTCTTCCCTCCGAGGCGTCCTCTCCCTCCTCTCCTCCGCTCGGGCCGTGGGGATCACTTCAGTCAGCAGAGCCCTGTTTGACAGAGACACAGCCTCCATATAAATCCCATCCTCCTATTTATTTGATGTGCAGTTCTACTAGGAAGCCTTCGATCCGTCCTCGGGGAGCCCGCATCTCAAAACACTCAAATAGTCTGGGTGTGCAGATAAGCTCGGGGCCGGAATTATACTCCCAGATTCACAAATCCTCACAGAGCTTTTTTCACTCCCCGTTTTAAATCACATTTACAAAGAAATCTGCATCATATGGGCTAACTATTCCACCAGAAAATGTTTTGATACTTTAACAGGTCTTAATATTCATTTTGTGCAATTAAAATACACAAAGAAAAATGTGGAGGAAAATTTGTTTTTAGTGCATCTTTCTGAAGTGGGGTTTGGACTGTGAGATGGGTCAGTGCAGCCCTGTTGAAGAGAGGTAAACCTTTATGGAGAACACCCAGGAATGTTTAGTTAACTCGCTTGTCACATTCAAGCCTGTATGTCAAAGGTGTTTACCGGGTGTTGACATTGATAAGCTGCTTAAAAGGTATATGATGGTATTGAGGTGTCTAGCTGAGATATATGGTGAATAAATTTTTTTATTGCTATTTGGCAAAATTGATATGCATAAGAAATTAAAGGAAATCTTTATTTTAAATTGCTACAAATTTATACACTTTCACTAAAACATATAAGACTCAAAACTTGAAAATGCTTCAAAACATATAAAAGGTATTTTAATTAAATTATATTAATGTAACTAAAAAGTGCTCAGTTCTCATTTAACTTGCACATTTTTTTTAGAAAGTACAAGTAAATTCTTTGAATTTTGGTTGACCCCTAAAATAAAGTATATATATATATATATATATAAAAAAAAAAAAAAATCATCCAAACTGGGTCACAATAACCAGTGGTTATGGCAACCCTGGACTGGACCAAAGCAATGACCCTCACAGTGGTAAAAATTTTAGAACAGTGCACAAAGTGTTTATGTAATGGAGCACTGTGAAGTACATGCATATTTAAATGTATTATTATAATGTGAAATTACAGTGCATTTTGTTCAATAATTTAATAAACTTTTATTGAATAGAACAAACGCATACATAATTCTTCTCATACATTTTTAAACAAGCGATAATCTTTCAACACATATTTTCCAAATTGTTGGAGTTAAACAGCAAAATCTTACATGTAGCAATTTTAAAACGGCAGTAAATTTTATTTTATGCCTCTTTTCTGCTCGTATTAATAATATTATGCAAACAAAGCATAATTACACAGGCATTTAGTTTTATGATGCAACAACATGTAAATCACCTGATAATGTGCAGTCCAATTTCCCTTTATGTGCCACCACAGCAATGAAATATAGTGAGTAAGTTAGTGAAGGGCAAACATGGGACATGTAATATAAATTTAAATGTTGACAGATCTAATATATATATATATATATAAAAACTTGGGTCTGAAAGGAGAAAACTATGCCACCATAATTATTGTTTTTTTTAAAACAGAAATTAAAAGCATCATGTTTCACATTCACAGTTTGTCTGAACTTAATTTTAACATTTAAAAAAATTATGAACATGTCTCCATTTCAAGATTAATTTTCTTTTTATAATGTACTTGCAACCAAGAGGATTCTTGCAAATCGCCTGTCTGTCTGTCTTTCTGTCTCTCTGTGCTTCCTTCCATCTGACCACCCACTGAGAGGCTTGTTGTGAGAAGCCAGTGTTCCTCACCTCATCCTGGCACCTCTACGCTGACCCTACAGGTGACAGCTAACCTGTTAAAGTACCTGGACATCCAATTAGTTTGGGTCACATCACCTCCACGTTTAGCGACTGAACCAAACACCAGGGAGAGAACCATGGGCAGCCCTCAGACTGTTTCAGGTAAGTGGAGCGGTGTTGTAAGTTTCCTATGACTCACACAGCTCTTTTCTCCACCCATGAATGCTGGAAGATTGTAGGTCGCGGTTAACTTTAGAAACGGAGTCCTCTCAGCTCATAAATTACACGGCAAAGGACAACCTTAAGCGGTGTTGAAATGCCTCGAACAGAGCTTTATTTCAGCGCTGCTGGAGCGTGAAGCTGGGAGCACCACCCCACAAGGAGCCTAGCTCTCACAAGCACACATAAGACAGCTATTTATCTTGCCATACCTGAGGTCTGACATGCTGGCAAAGCACTGTTGGTGCAGCAAAGGCGGATGCAAAAACAAGCACTTGCTGTTTCCTAATGATGCTGGGGTTTTAGGGTGCTTTCACGCCGTGTCATACCTTTTTCTTTTCTTTTTTTTGCAATAATGAAGTCTGGTCCCACATTTGAAATTTCACCCCCCCAACCAACAAAAGGGTTTTCCTTCCTGGGACCTGCCTTGGCACAGCTTCTGGCACTTTGAAATCTGATCTGATAGATTAAGAGCTTAGCCATTAGAATAAACCATTGTGGAGTCATTATGAGTCGTATTTTCATGCTGGCAAAAAAAAGAACAGTTTTCATGCTGCGTCTGTGAGTAGAAAAGGCATTTTGTAACCACAGATCATCACACTGTTTAAATACATTTTAACCCCAGTGAAAAGAAGGAAGCTTACACAACATTTGAGCTTTATACAAATGTGACAGTAAAAACAGGCAGTGAGCATCTTTTTTTTTTTTTTTCAAAGGGCTGCTTCACAACATCATATTGTGTCGAAATCATCCTGAGTCTGACCACCCAAGGGGTCCTGACACCACAACCTTTACAGAGGGGGATGGGTCTCTCTATGTGTTTGTATTTTGGCAAGTGTCTGCTCACATGCATGAATACGCTCTTCCGACTTATGTGTATTGATCCTCCTATGCATTTCACTGCTCCTCTTTTTTTGTTTGCTTGTTTGTTTGTTAGAGAGCCTTTCCTATTCTTTTTTTTTTTTTTCTCCACAGCCCTGGCCTCAGAATCGGCCTGCTTCTACTTCCTGCCACATACACGATACCACACGGGCGGAGTGGTAATACACATTCGGCAAAGAGCATTTCAATGTAAATGCAAAACAACCAAATGGCTTCTATACCTGTCTTATTTTTCCCTCTGAAGGTTTCCTCTTTTAACTTGAAGTCTTTGTTTGGTTCTTTGTTTGACTATGATAGTTTTATTTTCCCTTTTAAAAGAACATGGTTTTCCTATTAAATCAAGATACAAAGAAGTGGAAGTTGAAAAAGTTGGAAATTCAGATTTTTGAAAACATTTAACATTTTATGAGAATTTTTTTTGGTTAAACATCTCTAGAGTTTAAAATTTCTTATTGTAATTAATCATGGCTAATATATTTTGTGAGGATGAAAAACCTCACAGTGCCCTTAATAATATCACACCAAAGCATTTGTTTAAAGTCTCTGTAAGTCAATAACTGGTTCACAAACATAAATCTCTTTAAAAATTCACAAAGCTTTGTAATCCTTTAAAGCCTGAAACAATAAATACATTTCAGGAATTAAGATTTCTAAAAATTGATTTTTAGAAATAATTTTGTTTTAATAACACCTGTTTTCCCCCTCTTTAGTTTGTTGTTGTTGCAGCATAATCAATACCATAGGCTTGGGTGGTAATTTAATTGTCATAGCCAAAAAAGTGCATGCATTATAGAGATGATGGCTCCCCTTTACCTTATTGTATTTAAAAAGTTGTCTTTGACACAGATGCTCCTGAGACCTCTGCCTTTTAAAAAAAATTGTTTTATTTGCTCAGCAACATTGTTCTTTATAAAAGTATTAAATGCTGTTTAAAATTTTAAAGCCCTAAAAACAGATTTTTAAATGTATAATTATTTTCAATGTTTGAAAAGCACGTTTTTTTAATTATCCCTTTAATTTCTCCTTTTTATCATAATTAATATTTTATGTTTTTTATAATTATTATAACCAAAAAGAAAAAGAACTTGTAAGCACTTCAGGCAGTATATTTACTTAATCCAAAAGGTATTTGGGGAAAGAAGTCCTTTTGTAAAGGTGGCAAAGGTTTCAGGATTTGCTTTAAAAAAATTCTACATTCGGCTTTAGCTTGAAGTTAAAATTCCGCATCTTTATCACACTCTGTTATTGACTTGTGCTTCTCTCTTGAAGACGAAAAGAGAGGTCAGGCCTTATCCCCCCAACCCCGGCCTAAACCCTGCCTTTTATAGCAAAGTGGGGAGCGATTCAACCTTAAACGATTATACATGCAGGCAACAGAGATACACATGCGATAACCTGTTCAATTAGACAACACCCACCATTACAGGCAAAAAGTAGACAGATAAATGACCATACAGTATGGTGTACAATGGGAATTAAAAGTATAGGGCAGCTGGGCTCTTATCTGGCCAGGGAAGAAGAAACCAGGCAACAAAGGGAGGCCTACGACTAAGAGGCTTGATGCATGGGAAAGCCATGGGCCGGCCATTGTGGCTGCCCTTCTGCTGAGCAAATAGTCCAAACTGTTCATTCCCCATCTCCTATTCTCTCGTCGGTACATTGTTTGTGTCCTTGCATTTCATTCTGACTGGGGAAGATTGCTCTCAGGGCCAGTGAGCAAACAGTCCAGAAAAGAGCCAGCTATCTCCTGCCGTTCCCAGGAGAACTAGCATTTTTATTTCGGCTCCAAGCTGTCAAAGGATTGGAGAGTTTATGTCAGGATCCTGAATTAATTGCTTTAAGCCTCAGGGCCAACGCCGACTTCTTTTTTTTTTTTTTTTTTTTTTTTTTTTATTATTACCAAATGTTTTGTAAAATGTTTTCTACCAAATTATGGATTAGCCCTCCTCCTTCTCCATTTCTTTCCTTTTTTGTTTTTCTTTTTTTTTTTAGGAGTCGCCAAAGATTTGGTTTTGGATACATACCGGGATGGTTTGCTGCAATGCAAATGATGCGTTTAGATGTTGTTGACAGCACAAAGGCGTGAATGGTGACTGGCTACAGCGCGGCTGTTAAGGATTTGGTAGAGCAAAGGCAAACAGCAAACTTTTTGTGTGGGTGTGTTTTCTTCTATTCCAGGATGGTAAGTGCACGAGCCAAGTCTGGCAATAAAGTGTGTCGGCTTACAGATGCCTCAATAAACCATAGATGTTCAGACATGTGGTGGACGAAGCTTTAAAGGCTCTTAAATATTCCCTATATGGCCAAATGGACTTCACAACCGTCTGTCGCCCTTATATTCCTCCCATGCTAATGGTTAAATTATAACAAAACACAATATATCATACTGGTCTGTTTAAGGATCAATATTTTCCATCCTGTCAGTAACATCAGCACTGGAAATGTCCACTTTTACACTGATGATACGGTAATGTATATCTCAACATTCACATTCAAGCTGGCCCTCATTCAGCAGGAGTTGGCTTTTGAAACTGTCCAATCAAATCTTAGTCACTTAACCCGCCACCTATTACCACTATTCACAGTTCACAGATGGAATGTGAAGTACAAATGTGTGGGTGTTACTTTGTGATTATTATGTCAGTCATGCTTCAGCTTCATCTCAAACAAAAGCTGACATTTCTATTTCAGAATGAATTCCTGTTTTCCCATCAAATCTAAAAGTAATAAAAGATGTGAGTAAGTAAAGTTTCGTTCTAGCACTTTGTACTGATAAAAGTGTTTCAAAGTAAAAACAAAACAACAGAAAAATATAAAATCTGCACAAGAACACTTACTTAAAAGAAAAGGATGAATATATCAAACAAAATAAAAAATATATATATTGCAGAGCAGAAAACATTAAAGTTAAGGAGTTGACTGGAGCCATGTCTATATAAATGAGCAATTAGCTGCCTTTCAAGAGACTCAATAATATATATGCAGCAAAAGTTTACAGGAGTTGCGTTCCAAAGTCTTGGTGCTAACTCAAAAGATCCATCGAGAGTTAAATGAGTGAGTCGGACCATCAGCAAACTTTGTCCTGAAGATCACAAGAAACAAAAGGAGAGAAAAAGGTTGTAGTAGGTACAAAATATATTAAGTAGCTTTTCTATTTAAGGCCTAAAGTTTAGGACTAAATCTCTAAAATTAACTTTCATCCAATACAGGAATGTCCAGAGTGGAATGATGTGCACTCTTTTCTTTGTACCAGTTACATTTATTTTAAATTAATTTGCATAATCTGTAGTAGATCTAACATTTCTTGTTAAATCAACTAAAAGGGCAATCAAAATAATCACAAAAGGTTTGTCTCATCATCTGATCTGGGTTTTTACACCAGCATTCTAAATTCAGACATTTGCCTTAAATAATTAGAGAAATTTCAGATTGGAATAATGTTCAAAGTTACATTAAAGTATTAAAAACAGCCCTCAGATTTCTGAAGCTCAACAGTACAGAGGAGCTAATGACACTTGAAAATTTTGCTTGATTACAACAAAGGCACAAGTGTAATTCTGTACATGATCCTTGATGCTGTTTTGAATGATTCTTTGGTTACATTAATCAACAGCAATCTTCATATTTCTGGGTGTTTTAGCATGTTTTAACATGCTAAATGTCTTGTTAGAGTCTAATAAGATGACTCTAATAAGTCATCTTATTAGAGTGATGACCAGAGTCTCTGGGTAATATGTGTTGAGTTGGAAATATAATTTAACCAACTCTTGATTTCTGTCATGGACACAACAAAAGTAGGTCGTTTAGGTAGTCCATAAACCTCTATAGAACATTCCAGCTGGATATTATCAGCTTAGAGATTACAGACATTAATTATAGAATCTTACAGTCTGTCCTAGTAGAAGTAAGAAGAGTAAGAAAAGAGTAGAGCCCAGAAATGAGCCTTGAGAAACATCACAACATAGAGATGTCTTTCCAGTATTACCCGAATCACATTTCTGACACTGAAAGATCTGTCAAAAATTTACAAAAAAATCTATTTAAAACACAGCTGATAATCACAATCAAATGCCTCAGTATGAAACTCCGATCAACAGCAAAGGATATAGCCCAAACAAATTGGCCATATTTATGTCACTAAAGAGTGATGGAGTTAAGAGTCCTAGTTATGTGCATTCTGCTGCCTGTCTTGCTTAGAGGACTCTTAAAAACAAAGCTCTTAATGTAAGTGACATATTTGTAAATAAAACAAAGTAAAAATGAAAACCAAAATTTGTATCTGAAAAAATTCTTTGGGCCTCCAGGCAACACATTATGCACTATGGCGTTTGGTGAATGTGATGAAGTAATTAAGCAAAACTTCCACCTGAAAAACGACTTCAAATCTAGTCACAAACAGTTCCACACATGAGAGGCCTTGGCCTCAGTGAGAGACCGTTGAGGCACTGTCACAACATGATTAATCTCTTTATTGTTGTCACTGACTAAAGTGACAATAAAAAGTGGAAACTTTTCATATACTTCCAGCTTATCAAAAAATTAGGAACCAAATTAGTGTCAGAGAACAGCCTGCTACTGTAAAACTTGTTCACTGGGTTTTAATGTCCCGCACTATTTGTAGGAAACATCACAATGAATATTATGTCACTCTAAGCTTTGGTAAATTTACAATTCTTGCTGATCAACAAATGTAGCCAGACTTAGTATTAAGGCACTCAAGGGAGGAAGAGCTTTAAGACTAACTTTGGATTTAATTTCACAGCAGTGAATGCTTGGATATGTTTGTGCTTAATTGGCAGAATTGTCCTTTTGATACAGTTGAAACTTCTGGCATGTTGAACACTTAAATTTGTCGTATTAATCATAAATAAACAACTCATTCAAGACAAATTAATCTTTTGCTGTTTTAGTGACTAAATAAATGTTTTTAAGTATTGAACCTGGAATGGCAGTCCAACAGTTACGGCCTTTGAAACCACAGATCAGTAACTGAACTTTGAGCCAACATCTCTCTTTCAATGGGGTTGTGTAATGTAGTCGGCCATTATATTTGCATCCAAAATTCATTTAGCAATTTGTTACAGGGCTGCATTGTGTTATACCATTTGCTTGAAAAAGCCCCTTTACAATCCTCCTGTCAGTCTCTAACTCCTGACTTTGAAAAATCAAAGTGGCAATCCTAGTATCACAGTCAAATGTAACTTAATAAATTAGAATGATATTTAAAAATGTATGCAGAGGATGTGCTGTGGTGGTGCAGGGGTTAAGCACAACCCACATATGGAGGCATTAGTCCTTGACGTGGCTGTTGCAGGTTCGATTCCTGGCCTGTCGACCTTTGCCGCATGTCTTCCCCTTCTCTCATTACCCACTTTCCTGTCAATTAACTATCAAATAAAGGCCAATAAAACCTTTAAAAATATATATATGAGCAATATTTATTGCTGAAATTTCAAGAAGAAAAGATTTATCACACACGTTTTAATCCGTTTGCCAAGGAAAACTTATAATTTCCTTTCTCAGATAATTAGACTGCTTGTGGTCCAAATTCGCCTTTTGAGAAAAAAATACATTTTGTCTTTTATTTGGAAATCAAAGCTCCCAAAGTGTAGAAGGAAAAGTGGAAAAGCATCAAATTCCTGATACTTAAGGTTCAGTGTGAAGTTTCTATAAACACCAATGAATCTGATGAGTAATGTCACCTATTGGTGTTGGTCCTCTGTGTTCTATAAAGTTGAAAGTCAGTTCAGCCGTCTACCAGAAATGCTCATTTCATTTTCCACTAGAACTTGGCACCGATCCACACTGCCAAAAGTACAAATAATTGCTTTAATGATGGGATCACTGATCCTGATTGGCCAGGAAACTTGCCCGACTTAAGACTCAAAGAGAAGCCATAATGTATTGTCAATAAGAAGGTGAGACACCAAACCAAACAATCCAGCAGAACTGAAAACTGCTATTAAGGCAATCTGTGCTTCCTTAACACCTCAGCAGAGCCACAGGCTGATTGCCTCCATGCCACACTGCTTTGATGCAGTAATTCATGCACATAGGCTGAGGTTACTGTCAACATTTTTCATTGGCCTTATGTAGTATTTTAATTTTTCTGAGCAGAAAGTGCGGTTTTCAACAGCTCTAAATCATAATAAAATGCATCCCTCTGCATAATAAATCCATGTCGTACATTTGCTTCACCTTTTAAGTTTAGTTACTGAAATAATTTATTATCCTGCATGTGTAGTCGCTGAGCTGTTCTGCAAAATGTTCACCTCCTCTTTATGTAATGAAGCATGCACAATTTCCTTTTGCACATGAAAGCAACTGTGTAATTGTGTGTTTATGCCCACAGCTAATTTAACTGTGTGATGTGCAACATGTCTGCCTTCATGTTTTATCTTTCTATGTGCCACTTAAAGATAAGAGTGCCACAGCTCTGACCAATAAATCTGCCGGTTGACTCCTTAATCTGAAAGGATATTGGGTGACAAATGGCGAGATGTTGCTGTCAGCGTCAAGCAGGCGAGGGTTAAATAGTGTGTATCAGGGGACTACTCTGCTGTCAGGGAAAACATACAGGATTCATCCTTCACCATAATCTGCTCAGCAGCCTTATAGACACCTCCCAGCTTTCCTCAATCCTTCATCCGAGCATCCGTCTCCCCTTTATAAATAACACAGCCATTTATATGGAATTAAATTGGGGATTAATTTGATTCAAGTCAGGGTATGGGAATTCATTAGTGAGCTGACAGTGGCTACATACATGGAGTGAATTTAATTTGAATCCCCCAAGGGAGGCGCTATACAAAGCTGTGTGAAATAGAGCTCTGAAAGACAATTAGGAGTGTTGTTTTTTAAAATTCTGACACCAGTAAAGTGGAACTTTATTGGTGTTTATGGCTTTTCATCATATTAGGAGCACTTGACATCTGGTGAAGGTGAATGAAATGGATAGATGATGTTTGGTGTGAACGGAAAAGCTCGGCCTTGTCTCTCGGTACGGATCAAGACCCTTGCATGAATGGGAGGATGTATAAACAGCTTTTTTTTTTCACCCAGATCTGGCTTTCACTCGTATGATATTAAAATAGGCACATTATTTGAATGTCAGTGATTCTCATGAATGTCGAAATGGCACATCCGTTGCCGTAGTTTCTGACAAGCAGTGCAATGTAAGGCAAATGCATTAAATTCAACTCCAAAGCAGATTAACGAAGTTACCCCCCAGCAGCACACCACCCTTGCTGTTTTCTAAATTGGACAAGTCCCATTGTAAGATATCCTATCAATGTGCACATGTCTGCATGAGTGAACATATGCAGGACAAAATATTCCGTAGTTTGTTATTCCGAGGACAGCACCGGGGGCACACAGGCTTGTTTGCCTTTGCAGAGAGAGGAGATTGGATTGGGGGTTTAAATGAATCGCTGGCGCACTACGTTTATAGGTTTCATTAACTTTTAATGAGTTGGATGTCCTTCGATGTGATTGGTTGGCAAAGCTTTGCTTTCACTTCCTGAAACAGGAGCTCAGGAGGGGGAAGTGAGGGAATATTGCAGCAACTTGGCTTGCATGTTATGACCATGTGCTGCTAAATGTGCCACTTAGGGTGGAAATGGCTCATAAAAAGTCATATATACGTGGTACAATTCATCAGCTGCTTCTGAGAGTGGAATCTGAAACCTGGATGTATCGAGTCTCGAGGGGAATAAAGAAACCACAGCAGATCAATCACAGTCTAGCAGGCATCCTTTTACCTCTCCTGACTGACATATCATTTTATGGTGGCTCTGCCAGCAAGGTTTGATCTCAAAGACAGGCTCAAGGCCCAAAGGGAAATGCCTGTGGAATTGTCAAAGAGGGGCTAGAAGCACGAGTGAACACAAATGCTTCCAGCTGATGCCCGACTTTATATTAATCTCCATCCAATATAGCATTTTTCTGCCTGGATGATCACACTTTTATTATCTTGCATTGAGGATTTTGTTGGGGTTTTTTCTCTGGATGCTTTATGCCTTGAGAAGCTCATCTAACCCTCCCTTCTGGGCCTCAACTCAGAGCTCGTTTGAAACAAAAGCTTTGACGGTGTCTCAGTTTTATCTCCGTCTATGGACCTCTCCGATTCAGAAGTTGAAATCTGGTTAACAACGATTGATATTCACTGGTTTCTTTGAGACTGTTGCTTTTCAGTTTGCATGATGAGAATAAACACTGACCATCCATCCACTTCCAGAAGCATAAAAGCAGCGGGGTATAGAGAGGCACCCCGTCCAGGCCTGAATGGATTGCCTTTAGGTCACTGCATATCCCACCAGCTGTTGCCTCACAGTACTCAATGGGCATTGTTGATGGCTCTTTCTGTCTCCCTTCTCTGTTTTCTCTCTCAGGACTTGAAGGAGTCCTGCACTGGAATGTCACAGAGTCGTGTCAGAACTGAGTGCAGACACATCACAGATAGCATCCGCTTTCTCACCCTGTCCATCAGGCCGTCCCTCTCTTTTTTCTGCATTTCTCTTTTTCGCAAATTCACCATTTCAGGTCATGAAAACTTATCATCTCCATGTTTCGACATGCACTAAATCATTCCATTGTGGCAGTCAAGAAAACAAAGCATGACGCTTTAAAAATAGATTTTTACAACTAATAAAATAATACCAATAATAATTTGAAGGTGGGAGTGGGGAAGCAAACTTTCATTAAAAATGTAGTGACAAGAAACATTAAAAATGAAACAATGATGACTGAAAATAAAGGAAGATTTTAAAAATAATAATTAAAAAGCCTTTCAAGAATAACTTCCCAGATGCAAGATATTGATGAGGAAAAAGAACCTGCAAATGTACATTTTGCCCATATAATTTTATATTTTGTCAAACAAATGTGATCCAGCTGTAATGAAATGACTCATCAACTCTCATAAGGTAAAAATGTTCCTGTCAGAAAGCTGTTCACCCCCAAAATTTAATGTGAAAAAACCAAAACAGACATGTTAACTTATTCACTTACAGTTTTTTTATTTTCCGTTTTTACAAATATAATAAGTTGCCAGAAAAATATGATATAATTAATACATCTAAAATTAATGATAAAACTATATTCTGAAGCTATTCAATATGCCAAAATGCAGCAAAAGTTGCTTTTGGTTTAACAACAAAAACAATCAGTGAATTGGAAAGTAATTTTGTTTGCAATATATTATATTTTAATTTGTATATGTTATTTAGTAAAAATCTGTAATACAAGTGCATGGATATTTGGGTTTATGATTGATGTATTTTGGACTGCTATTTAAGGGAACAATATTTTTAGTTGTTTAAAGTTTAGTGCCTTTACGATATCAACTTCAATCATATAGTGTTTATTATTATTATTATTATTATTATTATTATTATTATTATTATTATTATTATTATTATTATTATTATTATTA